>JAVJIF010027688.1:0-67179 GCA_038442645.1 Agave tequilana | reverse complement strand
ATGGAAGAACTGGCACGTCAAATGGTGCATCAGTTCTTTGCTTCCATGCGATCATGCATTGACCTCATCCTTTCTGGGGGCAGCTCTTTCGAGTTTGCCCGAGTGCTTCTCGAAAATCAGATCGGGAACATTGGTCATACTGGAGGTCCTTCGCAGGCTAGGGCATGCCTAATGCTGGTGGAGCAATTGGGAAGCAACCTGAAAGAGCTCAAGTCCTTGGAAGATGCTGGCTCAGTACACGAGGCTCGGGCAACCCTGGATAGGCTTCTTGCTGCTCAAGAACAAGAGCGAAGGAGATAGAGGAACAAATAGCTGAAGAGACCCGCCATCTCGAATATTTTCAGGCCGACCCCAAAGGCTGATTGGCGATTCAAAGGAATCTGAAATCGTCATGCAGAGCGCAGAGCAGGTTATTATCACTGCTCGGGCCACCATAGCCAAGGCAGAGGCCTTGATTGTAATCAATGAGCAGAAGCTTACCACTGCCAGGAAGAAGCTGGAAGAGCTGGAAGCTGCCAGGACGCAGGTTGAAGAAAACCTCTCCACTCATTCCTCCAAATTGGAATCTCTACGAGCGCAGCTGGCTGCGAGGGAATTCTTATCTGAGGAGGAGTTGCGGGTCCAAGCTCTCATGGAGGCTGAGAAAGCGCGTCAGCACGAGATATATCGCCTCCGAGAACAAATCCGTTCTTTGGCTAATCAAGATTATTAGCCTCCTCTTCTTTATTTTTTTTGTAAAGAAAAGAACACTCGATTCATCAAGAGTGTTCTTATTACTTTTATCATTTTTGGCCCAAATAATAAAAGTCTTCAAAATTTGCTCCATCTTCGTTGTTTCACTGTAGACGAATCCAATTTCTTAGTTGCAGTCTCTGGTTGTGCTCCTTGACTGACTATGAATAATAAACTCAGGCTGAACTGAGTTTTTTTTTATTGCAAAATGCGGCTCTGATTTGTAGTGGAGACGCAGTTCTGAGAGACGCGACTCTGACCTGTGAATGACGTAGGCCTCTCTGTTGTAGAAGTAAGTCTTAGGACGCAGCTTTTGTACCTTCAAAGCACGACCCCAGAATGGGTCCCTTTTGCTGAGGGGACGCGGCTTTGAACCGCTCTGAGAGACGCGGTCGCAGTTCTCTTAACTGGAATGAAAGAGGACGCCGAAAGGGACGCAAGTTCCTGGACGCGGCTCTTGGGCCTGCATTTGGTACAACTTCCCAGGCGTTACATGCAGCTTGTCATAAAGATTTCGTTGGATCTTTAAATGTCAAGTCGACGTTGACGATTGGGGACTCGCATCATCCGATGTTTCCCGAAGCGGTAGTCCACGCGTCAGCCTTTTATTGGGCTTTGACATTCATGCGGGAATTAAAGCCGACGGTTCTGATTAGTGAGCCATTAATTATAGGCATTGTGGTTTGCCTATAAATAGGCTTCACCTCTTTCTTTTAACAGTCCATTGCTTAGACTGTTTTCTCTCGAGAGCGAGTGCTCTGAGAGATTCCACCTTCTTCCTTCAAGGACTTTATCTGGGGTTTGCCCCCATGGACGACGATGACCCAGAGCTTTCATGCTTCTATTTAATCTCTCTGGAAAATTATCACTGTCAAGTGATTTCAAGATCAAAAAGCGTCTCATTTGAGCACCCTTTATGTCCGCGCCTTGATGCAGAAAGTTCAACCCTCAAGGATTATTCTGTGGGTATGACTTCCTGGTTTGCCATGAAATTTCAGCCCACTGGGTTTCAGTTTTGCTATCTCTTAAAGAGATTCATCTTCTTGACCTTCTCCTGAAATCTGACTGGTGCGCCCATCATTTGGAAGTTGCGCCATTGAGACTTCAGATGAAGTGCACATTGATTAAGTGTAAACTCTGACTCAGAATCCTCTGGACGCGAGTATAATAGACTTTTGCATCTGGACCGCGAGCTTTTCTTACAGAGCTCGCGTCTGAGGCTGTTGACTTAGAAGAATTTTAACTCAGATCGAAGGTTTCAGGCCTGAATTTAGCAACCCTGTTTATCAAACAGGGAGATGGCAATTTTCGCGTCTGATTCTCTTCACATCTCATACTTTAGACGCGGGTGCAAAACTAGACTGCGTTCGAATTCTGTGTGTATCACAACTTTGGTCGCGTCTGTTTCTGCCGCCGTAGAATTTTGGTTCGCTGCGCGGGTCATTCCTGCGTCTGAAGTTTTCAGCAATAGCTGCGTCTGTCACTTAGCTTTTCTGTTGAAGTGTCCTAAGCTTCAAATCTTCTAATTTTTGTTTGCTTCTTGCAGGTAGGCTTAATCATTCTTTTTCATATTCGCTGGGCCCCTAGGAGAATATTTCGGCCGGCGAACTTGTTCGATGGTCGACCACTGGAGAAGAAGTCATGGCTCCTGACACCTGCCAAGATCTCTTTGGATTCAATGCACCGGTCATGCTTCTTGGCATGGCATGGTCAGAGTGAGTATGGCGGTGGATATAGTGGTGGGTGTGTTGTCTTGGATTCTCCCTTCACCTACCCCAGAAGTGACATTGATGAAAACTCCATACTCATTGGATGACTTTCTGGTGGTGAAGGATCATACCCCCACTTCGGATGGTCAGGTGAAATCAGAAGATTCTGCTGCCTTTCGACCTCAAGAAACACCATTGTTCTTGGTTAACAATGGACTCTTTCGATGTTCACGCCATGCATGGTGGCGTAATTAGCCTCCAAACGTCATCACAGTGCTCAGCCCATCTTTGGCGCCCTTCGAACATCTTGTACTTGGAATGGTGAGAAGCTTCAAGGAGTGAGTGCAACCTTTGAGAGAGAGGGACTTCTTTGTACTCCTTTATTGTAACACTCAATCTTATTGTATAAGAGAGCGTTTTGTATCACTTTCATATGTTGGATATAAATAAAAGTGACACTTTTTTTTCTTTCTATTATCTTGAACTCCTTTTTTTTAAGTTAGACGAATAGAAGCAAAGAATCTTTGACTTGTCAAAATTATGATGATAATCTTAACGAGTCAAATTTTGTAGAGGGAGATCCTATTTCAGGAACTCAACAATGCTGTCAGAGGTGTGATATTAACTTGACAAGGGATAAGATAATTTTTGTGGACCTGCCACTCTATAAAGGAAAGTGACAGGTGGAACTTGTACCCCCAGGGAAGATGAGCCTTTATTAGAGGTTTAGGATTAACTTGATTAAGATCAGCTGGGGAGTTAATGAAAACACTGTTAACGGGTAATGTTAACCTAACAATGTTTTTAGGTAGACTTGTTGTTCTGTTGATGAGAATAACAAGTGAGACTAGATTCGCGGGGGATCTAGAAAGTTTTTACCGTTAGAGGTGTGATATTAACTTAACGGGTTGAATGTAGTCTTGTCAGAAGTGTGATGTTAACTTGACAAGAATGTGAGTCAGAGGTGTGATATTAACTTGACAAGGGTGTGAGTCAGAGGTGTAATATTAACTTGACTCAAAAGCATTTCAGTTTTATTTGGGAAAACTGAAAGTATCACTGTCATAGGTGTGATGTTTTAACTTAGCAGCGAGGGTAATGCTAGAGGTGTAATTTGAACTTGGCATTGGTCATCTCGACTTTGACAAGGAAGTCCGAGGAAAGTCATGGCCTTAAGTGTATTGTTAAACTTAGCAATGTCTTGGACGCTAGAGGTGTAGTATTAAACTTAGCATCGTTCATTTTAGCTTCGATATGGAGTCTGAGGGAAAAATGGCTGTCAGAAGTTTAACATTGAACTTGGCAGCAACTTGATTACCGTTAGAAGTGTAATGTTAACTTAACAGTAATTTGTCAGAGGTGTGGTATTAACTTGACAAAATTGGTTTGCGATACGAGCAATTTGAGGGCCTGCCATTCTATTGATGAGAATTGGCAAGTGGAAAAAATGTCAGAGGGTGTAGTTTTAACCTGACAAATTTGAAGGTTTACTACTCCATATAGAGTTGACAAATAAGGTTTGTACTCAATAGGGAGTATTGAAAATTTTCATTACCAGAGGTATAGTGTTAACCTAGCAATGATTGTATTTTGTGGACTTACCATTCTGTGTATGAGAATTGGTAAGGAATTTTGGAGGAGAGGGTGGAACTACATCCACTTAGGATTTTTAGCAAACCCTCAGCTATCAACGAATTTGAGATGCCTTTACCAACTACCGTTTGAGTTGGGCTAGCCATGCTATTCCCCTCAGCATGATGAGTTGTCGAAGACTTATGTTGGGCTTAGAAGCCAACATTTTCCTCTGTCCTTAGCCGTCAGAGGCGTCGGATGTTAATGAAGATAGGAATATTAGAACCCAAGTTTCTTTCTCAATATTTACATCATGCATCATGGTGCAGCCAGTGCTCGATTAGCTTGTGGTCTGGCGAAGGAAAGAAACTTTCTTGGATCTGGAGCTTTGATCAGAGGTGTACTTTTAACTTGATCAGAGGAGGAGTACTATTAGGGATGGTACTTCTTCAGGAACCTGCCTTTGATCGGCATCATGAGTGTATCGCCATTTGAGATTATGAGGCGATATGATCCATTTGAGTAGACTGACTCTACTACAAATGGTCCCTCCCATTGGGCTGAAATTTTCCTTTTGTCTTATGTGTCATCACCATGGGTCTTCTGACGGCTAAGACAAGATCGCCTTTCTTGAAAGTTCGCACTTTAACTTTCTTGTTGAAGGCTCTAGTAATTCGGGCTTGGTAGAGCTCGATCTCTGTTGGGCCTGCAGACGTTTATCATCCAAGGCCTCCAATTCTTGGAGTCGCTATCGATGCTTCTCCTCCTTCGTCATCTCCGCTGTCAAGGCGACGCGTAGAGACAGAATTTAGATTTCCAGTGGAAGCACGGCTTCACACCCATATACCAAAGAAAATGGCGTAGCTTTAGTTGGGGTTCGAACAGTTGTACGATAGGCCCATAAGCATTCACCTAGCTTGTCGTCCCAGTCACGCTGACTTTTCGAGACGAATTTCTTGAGAAGTTTGCCGATGGTTTTGTTGAAAGCTTCTGCGAGACCATTAGCGGCGGGATAGTATGCCGTTGAGGACACACTCTGGATTCTGAACTTAGCGCAGAACCTTTGGAAAGCCTGACTGACGAACTGGGGTCCATTGTCATGAAAAATTCGCCGAGGTACCCCAAAACGGTAAATGACATGATGTTTAACGAATTTGATCACATCAGATGACTTCACCTCCTTCAAAGGAATGGCCTCAGCCCATTTGGAGAAATAATCGGTTATGGCCAAAATAAACCGATGTCCCTTTGATGATGGTGGGCTGATAGGGCCAACCACATCCATCCCCCACATCTCAAATGGCCAGTTAGAGGTCGTAGAGTGAAGGTACCCTGGTGCTTGATGGATGAAATCGCCATGCACTTGGCAGGCGTGACATCTTTTGGCATAAGTGACTGCGTCAGCAATCATCTTGGGCCAGTAATATCCCAACCTTTGGAGTCGATATGCAAGTTTTGGGCCAGGTTGATGGGCTCCACACATACCGTCATAGGCTTCTTTCAATATCTCCTGTGCCTCTTTTGGGAAAGGCAGTGGAGCGAGATCCCGTCATGCTATCGACGATACAATGTTCGCGTAATCGCATTATAGTAGAATTTGGGGGCTTTCCTTCGAATGGCAGCCGCTTCTTTGGTGTCTTCAGGCAGGATGCCATACAAGACATAATCGATGTAAGGGAATCGCCAGTCTCTAGGCTCTGGACCGGTTGACAACTCGAGAACTTCTTTGCCTTGACATTCTCCCGTTGGCTCCTGGTAGTCCTCAAGAGCAATTCTCGGACAATACAGGTCGTGACTGTGGATAAATATTTTCTCTACTGTTCCGGCTGGAAGAGCTAAAGAGGCAGCGAGAGACGCCAGTGCATCTGCATGCGCATTTTGCTTGCGTGGTACATGGTCAATGTAAAAGTTTGTGAACCACTCGGCCATGTGGACAGTTGCGTTGTAATAGGGTACTAGGTCTTCATGTCTGACTTCGTACTCCCCGCTAACTTGACTGACGATAAGTTGGAGTCACCATATGCCTCGAGATTTTTAACGCCAACCTCATCGGCGAGTTGCATCCCAATCAAGAGGGCATTGTACTCCGCTACATTGTTGGAACAAGGCTCGGTTAATGAGACAGCTCGAGGAATCACATAGTTCTGTGGGGAGACGAGTACTACTCCTACCCCCGCTACTATATGTCCTTTTGGGCTTGTTCTCGATGCACCGTTAAAGAAAAGTTGCCACACTTACCTTTCGAAGGATGTCTGAGTCTGGCAGGCTTCAGCGACCTCATCTGGGAGATCCTCGTAAAGTTTGGCTGCCCTCGGATCTGGATGCTCAGCCAGGAAATCCGTCACCGCTTGTCCTTTAATGGCCTTTTGTGGTAAAAAGTGCATTTCATATTGGGATAGCAATATGGCCCATTTTGCCAATCAGCCGTTTAACGATGAAGGCTTTGTTATAAGTAACCTCAAGGGGTTGACTTTTGATATGACGTTTATAGTTTGGCCTACCAAATAGTGTCGCATTTTTTGAATAGCAAACACCAATGCCAAACATTCCTTCTCGATCGGGTTGTATCGATGCTCGGCTCCGATCATCGTTCTACTCAAATAGTAGATTGCTTACTCTCGTCCTTGATCATCGTTCTGAGCTAGTAAAGCTCCTAAAGAATGATCCATTGCTCGGACGTATACCAGGAAAGGTTTTCTGAACACTGGAGCTGCAAGGACTGGTGTGGTTATGTGAGGTATTGTTTAATTTCCTCAAATGCTTGCTGGCAAGCGCTGTCCCAAATGAACGAAACACCTTTCTTCATTAATTTGGAAAAGGGTTGGCAACTTCCGGAGAGATTTGAGATAAACCTTCGGATGTACGCCAATCGTCCTTGCAATTCCCTGAGCTCCTTGAGGTTCCTCGGAGGTTGCATCTCCTGGATAGCGCGAACCTTTTTCGGATCCAAATGAATCCCCGTAGAGGTTACGACAAATCCTAGGAATTTGCCACTGGCCACCCTAGAGGGATTTGGCGGGGTTCATCTTCAATTGATGGGCCCGCATGATGTCGAAGACCACCTTTAAATCAGCTGTATGATCACCTTTAGCGTGGCTCTTTACTGCAATGTCATCAACATAGCATTCCACCGTTTTGCGCATGTGTTCGTGGAAAATGGCATTCATGGCCCTTTGATATGTCGCCCCTGCATTCTTCAGTCCGAAGGGCATGACGGTGTAGCAGTATACCCCCAGTGGTGTCCTGAAAGAGGTATGTTTTTCGTCATCAGGATACATTTTGATTTGATTATATCCCGAAAATCCATCCATGAAGGACATTCGCTCGAATCCACATGTGTTATCAATCATGACATCTGTGATTGGCAGTGGGAATTCATCCTTAGGACGCCTCGTTTAGATCACGAAAATCAATGCAGATTCGGATCTTTCCATTCTTTTTAGCAACGGGGACGATGTTGGCTACCCAATTAGGATGTTGTTCTTTCCTAATGAAGCCAGAGTCTATAAGCTTTCTGACTTCTGATTGAATTGCCTCCATTGTTTCTGGATGGAACCGTCGCTATTGTTGTTTGATGGGCTTTATGTCCGTATTAACGTTGAGGCGGTGCATAGCCACTCGAGGATCAAGTCCAGGCATGTCTTCATAATTCCAGGCGAAGACGTCTATATATTCTTGTACAAGAGGACAGGCCTTCGCTTATGAAGATGGGCTTAGGGTTAGCCTCATCACCTAGATTGATCTGGATAACCTTATCTTCTGTTGGTGGCTCGCGTTGTTCAAAGCGAGTATCCCAAAGATTGTTCAAGTGTTGGATCCAAGGATCTGCATCGGATTGGATCATTTCTTTATCTTTGTCTTCCAGGTGGCTTGTTCAAACCATGTTCACTGAAAGTTCTCTGAAGATGTTGCCGACACTAGCATCTGATTCCCACGAGGACGTGCCCAACGATCAATCATGTCCCAATGACTCTCCAGAGTCAGAGGCTGATGGGATCGGAGTTGATACATAGCCCAACCCCTGCGAGTCCGATGATAATAATCAAGGGTTTTCCCTTTCGGCACAAAAGATCGAAGTAGCGTTCTCCTTCCTTTGCCGAAATTCAACCCCGGTCCGTTTGTTAGTTCGTACCCCATGTTTCCATCATTCTGAGTGCATTTGGCTCATAATGACCGAACTGAGGAGGTTCCTCTTCGTCTTCTAACTCTTCACGGGACATCGGTTCGAACTCGTCCGAAAAGAATTGGTCTTTGGCCTTTTCGTCTTGCTGGAACCATGAACATGGATTCTTGCGCATTACCAGCATGCCGGTATGTTTCGAAGGACGATTTCACTGGTACATGCAATGATGTCAAAGCATCCATCGCCGACCAGAGGTCATCATCCACTTCAGTACTGGTGTCTGACGGCACTGAATCAGAAGCAAACACAAAGAAATACGCCAAATCTAGGTCTTCATTAATATACCATTCGCCTACATCATCGGTGGTATTATCAACATGAGCTTATTAGTACTCTTTACAAGTGGATCTAGCTCCCACATGCATTCTTCTTTTTCTGGCTCGGTGTCAGCTTCATTACCAGAGTCTGGCTCCTCTGGTTGTGGGATTTCACCTGTTTCCACAGAGTCCTGATACAGGAGGGAATCCGTGAAATAATTCTCAACTCCCTTGAACGGATGCCTTTCGGCAATCAACGTTCGCACCTTTCCACTCCCGTCAATGTATTTCATGACTTGGTGGAGAGTGGAGGGAACGATAGAATTGCGATGAATCCATGGTCGTCCCAGAGTAGATTATAGGAAGTGTCAGCATCGATGACATAGCATGTCACTTCCGACCCTAGGTCCCCGATCTGGCATTTGAGCTTGATCTTCCCCATTGGACGGGTTCCATTAGCATTAAACCCATAAATAGTTGTCTGTGGGTAGCGCTCAACCGGTGGGTAGGAATCCCTAAATGTTGCATGACCCGGCGAGGCATAATGCTCAATACGGACCCTGGATCCACCTGAATACGGTTCACTTCAGATGATCCAATATACCCTGTGAAGTATAGGGGTCGATCATGCTTCCCTTTAACCTGCATATCATCTGCCGTGAAGGTGATGCAGGGAGCATTTTGGGAGGCGTGGAGGCAATCCTCTACATCTTCCTCCTTTGGTCCGATCGGCACCTGGGTCATGAAAATCTCAGCATTAGCCAAGGCCTCTTGTAGAGCTTCTCTGGTCGACTTTGATAGCCTAAGAACCTCATAAAGAGTAATCCGGGCCGGGATGTTGGCCAGTTGAGCCAGGACATCAAAGCGGTAAGGTGCTGTGAATCCTTCCGCTATGTCTTTCGAAAGAACTCTGGAATACCGAAGCTCTTTCTGTTTCTCCACTGGTTGCTTTGTGGAGGGCTTGGCTGGCTTTGCAGCGGGTTTTGGAGAAGTCGCCGCCATTTCGCCATACTTTTTCAAATATGACTGACCTGAACGGGTTTCCGCCACCAGTTGGTTGGGCTCTGCAGCAAGGACTATCGTTTCCTCTTCTGAATCAGTCAGTGAGGGAACATCAATTTTCGCTTCCCGAGAAGAAGCGCATACCACATTACAGGACGAAGCCTTAGCTTTCCCTTTGGACTTTCTGTTGGTCACAGTGGTCCATTGCTGGCCATCCACAAGGTCAGGATGAACCCATATGACTTCTCCCCGAGGTGTGGGGACAGGTACTAGGCCCTTCTCTTGCTGCTGGTGAGGGTCTGTGTTGACCATTCTTAGCTCTCCTCTTGGGACAGGGACCACTCCAGAGGGTGTCGGAGGTTGTCTTCCAAACTGGAGAAATGACGACATATTGGTCGTCACCTTCTTCTGCTCTGGACGGAGTTTTAATACCTCCGCGTCAATCAGAGCCTGAAGGATGTCCTTGAAGACATAACAGCTCTTGGTGGGGTGCCCCAACATCCTGTGATACAAGCAGTAGTTGGGATTATCGGTTTTACCGACTTCTTTAGGGCGCCTAGCTTCAGGAAGCTTCAGTCTGTTGCTCTTGTTGAGTAACTTGAAGAGCGAGTCGACATGTTCGTCCTTGAAGGAATACTGCTTGCTGGCGCGTGGTTGGCTTGAAGAGCCACTTCCCTTAACCGGTTGAGGTTTGACGGGAGATTTGATTTCTGTCGCCAAGTTGTCCTTCCGTTTGGCTTGGAGGGACGTGTCTGGCGCACGCCTCGTTGACCTCTCAGGTCTGGGTTTATTTTCTTCCGCTCTGACGCGGGCAACAATTTCCTCAGCCTGTTCACCTTGTTGGATCAACTGCTTTCAGGTGCGGCTTTCGGCGACTCCTATTTGGGCGAGGAGCGAGGTTTGTAGATTATGGCGGCATGTTTCCACCAGGGTGACTTGGGTCATACCGCTTGGACATCAGAGTGCCACATTCCGAAATCTTTCCACGAAAGATTTGACGGACTCTCCCTTTCGTTGTTTGGTGGTCAAAAGGGTTGGCATGATGACCTCTGAGTCATCTTCAAAGAAGCGCGTTAGGAAGAGCTTCTCCAAATCGCCCCAATTCTTAATGGAGCCTTCTGGGAGCTTCATGATCCATTCAAAGGCGAGCCCTTTTAGGGTGCGATGAACAAACGTGCCAGGATGGCATCGTTATCTACCACATTCCCTGTTTGGGATTTAAAGTAGTAGATATGCTGGTTCGGTGAACCTTTTCCCATCGAATGCTTGGAGGGTCGGAGCCTAAACTTGGGAGGGTATGGAACCAGGTCCCACTCGGTCGGATATGGTCGGACCACCCCTGCTTCTTGCAAGCCTTTTCGGTTGGTAAGGACCTCCAGACGTTGCTCCAATTGATTCATTCTTTTAGAATGAACCTTTTCTTGGTCTCGGTCATCTTTTCCTTGCGACGAGGATTTGGACGAACCCGAAGTGGGGTGCTCTTTCTCCTCTATATGTACAGAAGATGAGTTTTCTCCCTCTTTTCGCTTGCCCTTAGACTTTTTAGAGGAGGCTTTGTCAGCTGACTTCCTCTTGTCCTCAAGCAACTGTGCGAGCATCTGCTTGAGGGAGTCGATAGATTCTTGCTGAGCACGAATCATCTTGAGTTGTTCCTTCTGGGCCTGGACTTGCTGCTCCAAACGCCTGGCTGTCTCCTCAGGAGTGCTGGTCATGTATATAAAGGCCTCTTTCTCTATAGAAAAGTTTGAAGCCTGTGACTCTGCAATAGCGGAATGCGAGTCATTCACCTCAATGCCCCGGGCTAGAGCATTGTAGTCAATCGGGGGATTGCCCCGGTCCGGGTGCGAGTGTGTCGGTACACTCCTTCCGGTTCTGCGTCAGATTCATCATCGGAGCTGATCGCCGGTTGCTTTCCCCTGCTCCTGCTTGCCATGTTTGCAGTGAGCTCGGGATACTCAGTATCAGAGAAGACCCTCCTATGGGAACGACTTCTTTTAGCTGATCGGGGAATCAGGGTCAGCTGTCTGACTAGAGGCTGCTGGTTTGCACCTGAATTGCAACGGCATTCAGAGAGCATTGTGATAAGCCGTTCGCAGCAACATGACGAAGTGATTCGATTAGCACTTCTTTTCTTCGTCAAATAATCTCTCAGATCTGTGGGAGGAGGATCAAAGAGATTAGCCTCGTAATGCCGAGGGCAGGAGGCATCCTTGCTCTGTACAGGTAGGACGCGGGGTTCAGAGACGCGGTTCTCGCGTCGTGGCTTCAGGACGCGCGTCTGGCATCTCTGCTGAGAAGAGACGCGGCTATCGCGTTGCTGATTATTGCGTCAAGGCAGAGACGCTTGAGAGATGCAGGGCTGCTGTACCCCACGCCTAGAGGCGTGTGCCTCTTGTACTCGACAAGGCGTGCGAGTTTCGCCTTGGCGTCTGGGGAGTGGGGCTTCAGAGGAGCCAACTTGGTGAACCTCACGTTTGGGCTGCCAAATGCGGATTTCGCGTGCCGGATGTGGTGCAGCAGAGACGCCGGTTTGAACCTTGCATCCTGCCTCAGTTGGACGATCAGTTGTTCCAACTTGCAGTTGACGCGCACGCCTCCTCTGTCGGCATTCAGCGTTCCGGTTGCGTCGTGGGGATTGAGAGAAACCAACGACGACCTGGTGCTGAGAAGGAGGATGGATTGGCTGGACACCATAGAACTTGACCACGCGGGTCTCCTGAGAGACGTTGGCGCGGGTGTCACGCATGGCGTGATTGGCCACAACATCCCTTACAGCAGCTGCCTCTGAGAGAGGCTCAGAGCGGATTTCGGGGCAAATCCCCGTAGAGACCCTGCGGTAGCCTGGGCCTTTGGGCTCTTGGAGCCGGAAGAGAGGAACTCTTCATACTTTGCCTGGTCGAATTCTACGACTAGTGATTCGACCGTTTTCCCCTTGTAGAGGACGTCACCTTGCACCACAACTTGTTCGTCAGTAACGAAAGTAGTCCCCAGCGGAGTCGCCATCTCTTGTTTGGTACGGAGAAGAGAAATTCGATGTAAAATTTCCTTGAATCAATTGAAGATTACAACAAACTAATGCTCCGACTACAAGGGAGGGAAGATGTTGAATCTTGAATCTCCCCTTTGTTTAGTGCTGGGTTCTTCAAGTGGCGATGGAAAGTGAATCTTGTTTTTCGTTGACCGGGTGAACGTCGAGAACTTCTGGGGATCTTCTCTTTGGATGGTGGACGGAGTAACACAGCTCTGTCGACCAGAAATCTCAAAGAGATTGTAGGCAAAGATTAACTTGTACGCAGCAAGTTACTTGAAGAGTTGAACTCTCTTTCCTTCTCTGTGGGAGCTCTCAAGTCAAGTTCTTCTCCTTGATTTCTCTGATCTGAATTCGTCGACCCCTTTTCCATAGCAACGGGGCTATTTATAGAGGTTTCAGGGGTGAACGTGTCCCCTAAAAATACTCCACAATGGGGGTTAACTTCCTCATTATGTGGGTGGTGATTGACCCCATAACGAGGGAAGTTATAACTGAGACGCGGGTTTTGACCCACGCGCCTTGGTGCTGCAGTGCTGGCTGAGACGCGAGTTTCGACCCTCGCGCCTTGGTGCTGCAATGCTGGCTGAGACGCGGTTTCGACCCTCGCGCCTTGACGCTGCAATGCTGGCTGAGACGCGGGTTTCGACCCTCACGCCTTGACGCTGCAGTGCTGGCTGAGACGCGGGTTTCGACCCTCGCGCCTTGACGCTGCAGTGCTGGCTGAGACGTGGGTTTCGACCCTCGCGCCTTGGTGCTGCAGTGCTGGCTGAGACGCGGGTTTCGACCCTCGCGCCTTGGTGCTGCAGTGCTGGCTGAGACGCGGGTTTCGACCCTCGCGCCTTGGTGCTGCAATGCTGGCTGAGACGCGGGTTTCGACCCTCGCGCCTTGATGCTGCAGTGCTGGCTGAGACGCGGGTTTCGACCCTCGCGTCTTGGTGCTGAAATGATGGTCATAATTAGCCCTACGTCTGGAGTTTGGAACTCTGTTTTTTGGTGACTTGTCTGCTAGTGAACTTTAGACAGCCTACAATTGTCTTATGTTCGGATTATGGTACTCACATGCCATAATTCAGATGTGCTCTGCTAGGGTGTGGGCCCTCAGTATGAGCTGCTAGTGGTATAGGATACTGGAGTAAAGGAATGATTAAAATATCAAGTGAGTCAAGATTAATTTGAATCATAATGACATAGTATAGAATTGATCAAGAGATAATGAATCTTGAGGTAAATAATTGAGAAAGATATTTCATCAAAGAAAGATTTTATGATATGCAGGATAAATGTGAAAAATTTATACTTACTCAATTCAGGTAACAAGTTTCGAGGACGAAACTTTTGTAAGGGGTGGAACTGTAACACCCTGGATTATTAACCCCAATCTAATAATATAAATCTTAGGTTATTAAGACTATATAGAATACGAGAAAAAAACTTTGATATTGATTAATTGGGTATGTAATTAATTTCAATAATTTGGGAGATTTTAGTGGTATGTATGAATATACATACATCATAGTTATTGTACACATAGTACTTCAATGTATAGATACACTAGTATTATATATGAAATATGTGTATTTACTAAGAAAACACAACCATAAGAAAATTTTATTTTTCTTTTTGTTAGTGAAGAGAGTAGGTGTGCATGGGAGGGGAGATCAAGGGCCTACATCTTCTTGATTTGGGAATTGGACACTTGGATAAAATGGGCCATGACAAATTTGTAAAATTAGATGGGTATGGATATTAAAAGACTCCAATGAGAGTTCATCATCTTCATCCTCTCCCTAAAGGAGAAATCTCCATAGCAAGCCCTAAAACCCTTCAAAATTGAGATCTCTTCAACCTCTTTCTCTCCCAACCTCTCCCTCTCTTGATTTCTCTTCCTAATTCAGTTTCTTTCTTTTTCTCTTGGTGATGGCCGGTCATGGTACCGGCGGCAAGGTGGAGGTTCGACGGCCACAAAGAAGAGGAAGAAATCTATAGGTGAGGGAGATCTTTCTTGATCTAAGTCTAGTTATTTTTTTTTTTTGAAATTTTCAGAAACAAATTCTCATAGTATGTAGTGATTAACTTGTATCATCTAAAAAAGTCTTCAATTTATATTCTCCCATATTTTTCTTGTAAAAATTCTGGACAAAAAATCATTTTGAGTAAAATAGTGGATCTTCCTTATAGTTACAGAATTCTGTTAAACATCAGAACCTGTAATATTGGGCTCAGTTCGCCACTGTTAGGCCTAAATGGTATTGTATTATATACCGTTGGAAAGATAATCGAGTCTACTTTCCAACGGTTCATACTATGTTCCTATTGGATACAGGTACCTTAACTTATGACCGAAATATTGCATGTTAGTCGAAACTGTCATGCTGCAGAACTCATTCACAACTGATGACTTTCTGAATATTTGGAGACGTTTAATTAAATAAAACTTATCATGTAATATATCAATGGAAATGTAGTAGAGTCTAATTTCTAATAAATGTTTACTTATTCCATTTCAATATGTAGAATGAAAGTTATTATAAAAAAATTGCATATTGGTCGAAACCGTCGTGCTGCAGAACTCATTCACAACTGATGATATTTAAAATATTTGGATCAGTTTAGTTAAATAAAACTTATTATGTAATATATCAATGGAAAGATAGTGGAGTATAATTTCTAATAAATCTTTCCTTATTCCATTTCAATATGTAGAATGAAAGTTATTATAAAATTATTGCATGTTGGTCGAAACTGTCGTGCTGCAGAACTCATTCACAACTGATGAGTTTTTAAATATTTGGAGTAGTTTAGTTAAATAAAACTTATTATGTAATATATCAATGGAAAGATAGTGGAGTATAGTTTCTAATAATTCTTTCCTTTTCTATTTCAATATGTAGAATGAAAGTTATTATAAAAATATTACATGTTGGTCAAACTATCGTGCTGCAGAACTCATTCACAATTGATGAGTTTCTAAATATTTGGAGTAGTTTAGTTAAATAAAACTTATCATGTAATATATCAATGGAAAGATAGTGAAGTCTAGTTTCTAATAAATTTTTTATTGTTCCATTTCAATATGTAGAATGAAAGTTATTATAAAAATTCTATTGGTTGTCGGAAAAGACTGAGCCATAAAAATGTATTTAAGCAATAAGTTCATGATTAATGACCACTGTTAAATCAAGTTACTTATAGTATATAATATATTGTCTAAGAGATATATGGAGCCATAAGAGTTCACCTTTCAGTGGTTTGTGTCACGTCCTGTTTAGATGTATGTGATAGAGGCATTGTTGAAACACTACAAGTAAATTGAGGGATTTTTGCCAGAGTTGAATGGTGGTTGTAGAAAGAGTGATTCTTGTTGATATAGAAAAGGCCCCATGAACTCTTAATGTGTAGGAGTTGAACTTCAAGTTCATTAATTTATAAATCTAAATTGTGTCCCTTATATCTAAAAGAAAAATTTTGAGAACACGGAAGTCTCTCAGTTAAACCTAAGCCCTCCTTTCATTGAAATCTTATATACAAAGAAGATGAGATTGTACTCCAAATGTCTATACCTGTAATGCCTTGGTTGATGCTCTAAGAAAGTCTAAGAGGTAGAAGAGCTGATAAAATCTCATGATCTTGTAACAAAAGATTTAATTAATCTATATTCGAAAGTTTGCAATTAGCAAATATAAGTCATGGAAGTCTCAAAGGATATCTTGAACCTGCAAGGAAGAGATAGTATGTTGGAACTCTCCTATCGTTTATTTTGACTATTCATTGTTAATTAAACAAGCTCTTCTAACTTTCTCCCCAAGCTACTAAATTTCTAGGGGAACTCTATTAAGTAACAAGAGCAACTACGAATACAATAAGAGTATGGTTTAATACATAACTCAAGTGTAGTCTAATTCTTATTTACTTGCTTTAACACCTATTTGATAAGGTAATTATTTAGGTATGTCATATCATTCTGTAAATTTCACATCATCCCCCAGTTCCTTTGATCATCTATACTTGAACTCTTTCTAGGCCCTTTGGATAATATTGCAGTAGTGTTGTATGCATCATATGTACTAGGAAGCGAAATACTCAAGTGACTCCTATAATATCACTATTTTACCTCCTAAACTCGGACTTGTGTATTTAAATTCACAAATAGTACACCTTAAAATGTGAGTATAGTAGGTGAAGCTTGAAAAATGTAACTCCAACTGTAGGAAAACTTCTATAGTGAAATGATTCAATGGCTATTCAATGAGTGAGGAAGGTCTGAATTGTACATAGAGTAGTTGAGAAATTTGTCAAAAACTGTTAGATCAGGTTATGGGCGAGTAACCCATGTTTATCATTCTTAAAGATCTTTTGTGCATAATTGATAAATTCTAGTAAGCTTTGGCTATGTCTCTTCTTATTGTCATCATTCAGTTTATCACAAATAATTGCACTGCAAGTTGATGAAGTCTTTCTAGTATCTCCCACTTTGATTCCGCATACTGCATTAGACTGAGTTATCCATGTCGCAAAGAAATGATATGGTTTTCACAGGCAGGATGGAAAGATTTTGTGATGGTTCATTTAATGAATAACCAAGTTAGCTCTATGAACGATTGAAGGTCCTAAGATACAAATTTTGGGTTTAGAAGTCAAGTATTCATCTATGACTATGAATACAACCATTAAGAATTAAGAAAGATAAGACAAAACTACATAGCAAGACGCATATGAGTTAATCATGTATATGCTAACTTAATTAAGTACCCTCGTACTCTGACTTTGAACATCTAAGCCTCTTCCAAATTTACATGTGAAGAGGGGTTAATTAATTAAGTGTAAGAATAAGAAGAAGATATGATGGCATAGTTAGTAAAAATTATACGAGTGCATAAGCAAAATTTAAAACCCAAGATGTGCTAACTGAAAGTGATTATGGTCAAGTGGATTAATCAACTCTACCAGTTAAATAATAGAATGTATGAAGGGTGGAGTATAGCTAACTACAAGACTTACTAGTACAAATTAGGAATATACGTTTTAAAAGTGTAATCAATGGTTAGACGAAACATTGAACAGTTGACATTGATAATATTTTGTGTGTAAAATGATTGCTGCATATGAATGATACTAAAGCATGAATGTGATTAAGTGTGACATGATGTATACAGTTTTACATGCTCATACACATACACCTCTATTTGGATACACAGTTGTTGATAATATGAATGAGGACTCAATCTATATGAATGAGATACGTAGATCACTTTACTGTTGACTTACAACTCATGTGTGAATGTATAACCAGTGAGCTATATACATCTTATTGATAATAGAATTACTAAATAGGAAGGTAAACTGTAACTTTTATTTGCATACACATATACAGTGATTACATACATTCTCCAGTAATAGAAGTGATAAGCTGAGAATCAAACTATAATAAATGGTCAAATTGTTGTAATATGATGAATTGATTGTTACGGGTGTATGTATACACATGCAGTGAACCACATGAAATTCTTTAGTAATAGAATTGATGAGCTGGAAAGCAAACCATAGTATTCAATTGATATTCATATCATTGCTACATTGGTTGCTATTAGCGTGTAAATATAAATATGTCTATTGCATTCATGCTCATTGGAGGAAGGGGTCGGGCAGGAGCCGGTAGGAGGGGGAAGACGGGGTTATTGCATTATATACGTACATATATATAGGAGGAAGGGGCTGGACAGGATCCGGTAGGAGGGGGAAGACGGTATTATTGTTATATGATATTTATACATACACACGCGTATATATAGGAGGAAGGGGCCGGACGGGAGCCGGTAGGAGGGGGAAGACGGTGTTATTGTTATATGATATTTATACATACACATGCGTATATATAGGAGGAAGGGGCCGGACGGGAGCCGGTAGGAGGGGGAAGACAGTATTATTGTGTTATATATCTTTATAGAAGGAGGAAGGGGCCGAGCGGGAACCGACAGGAGGGGAAAGACACAGAATTTCCATACTTCACGTGTGAATTGCATATGCATATGAATAATGTATAATACGTATCTCATTAAATATGGCATGTGAATGTTGTGAAGTGTAATGTGATATTGTGATATGTAGAGCGTGATAAGATTACATGATATAAAAGTATGTTTTGTGATGCATGTATTATCTGAATTCATAAACTATATATAAGATAGTGAGAGTATGATTGGCGCGCCCGTGCATGATATATGAAATACGTATGTGATACATACTATGAATACATAAGAGTTTGATAATAAACTATAATTGTTGAACTAATATTTTACTGAACATATAGACCCTGTAACATATGGTATAGAATATGGGAAATACTATAAGAAATCAATGACCAAAAGAGTCGAACCGTCCCCGAGGATTATAGAGCCCAATTATTTCATCATATGTTATTTATTCTCTGTTTCTCTTATTCATCCAGATCTGCTCTATTACTCGAAAAATCATGCTTATTATTGATTATATTCACCATTCTCTGATTTGCTTCATCTCTACTCACTGAGCTATTAAGCTCACCCCCTTCTAGTTTCATGTTTTCAGGTCACGTTATGGCAGAGGCCCAACTTTAGGTTTATGCATTTTGTAAAAAAAATTTCTAATAATGAATGTATTGAGGATGTAATATAGTTCTTGTTGTATATGTTCATTATCCTATTTGATGTGTACTTATAGCAAGTGTTAGTATTGTTAGATGGATAGTCTGAATCCATGTATTGTATGGAGATATGAGTTTGGCTATGATTATGATGAGTTAGAGTTAAAGATAGTTTGACGTTATTCTGTGGATGCTGAGAGGGGTGCCTTCGAGTATTTAATTATTGAGTTTTCATATAAGTAGACCGTTGTAAGCCGAAGTATTATTACGATTGCGTGGGCGATTGTTGAGTTTGGTTTATATACTTGAATTGAGAATAAGTAGGTTGGTGTTGGCCGAAATTATTGTGATATGAAATGTATATTTGGACATATCAGTATTTACAAAAGAGGTGCTGCCGAAATTTTCATGAATATTGGAGATAAGAATGATAATCTGTTGATCAATATATGTTCTTATGTAAATTGAAATTATCCGAATATGGGACCGTTACAGAGGAAGCATTATACATTAGTCGACTAATAACTTTTATTAGTCGACTAATTGAAGGGATTAATCGACTAGTCTACATGACAAGTCGACTATCGCGGCATTTCTAAAGCGTGAGCAGTTTTCTTTTCAGGAATACGAATAAGATTCAGATTCTATGCAATAAATGTTTGTTTCTAAAGATTGAAGGGTATAGAATTCTTCTATATTAAAGAGATCAACTCCTCATAGGATTGATCAAGATACTTCAAGCATCCAATATCTCATAGTCCAAATAGGAGTTGTATTGAAAAATCCTATAAATAAAGATTGTAACAAAGCATTGTAAAGTATGGAGAACACAAAGGAAGCCAAGAAAAAGAGGAACAAGATGAAGGTGCATAGAGAGAAGGTATACTCTTCTAATCTATATCTAAATTCAAGGAGAAGGTGAATACTCTTGTGAGATCAAGAGAAAGGTTGATCTTTTTGTATTAAGTTTATTAATGAAGCTCTCTCAAGTTCTCTCCCTGTGGACATAGGCCAAGTTTGGACCGAACCACATTAATTCCTCATGTTATTTTTATTGTTCTTTTGCCTAGATATTGTTAGTTTGCTTTACAATAAATTTTCTTTTTTCAATTATTATCATATTGCCAAGTTCTGCAATGTCAATCCCAAGAGTCACAATTGGTACCATAGCATACTGATTTCGGCACAATACAAATTTCATGTGCTGTAAATTTACCCGAGCAATAATTCTAACTATAAATAGAAAAATAGAGGTATTTTTTGTGCAATAGCAAGGGCATCAAGATGGTATAGGTTGTGGGGCCCAAGGGGGAGTAATTCCTAATGTGAAGCTAAATAGTCTATGGCGTACGTTACCTAAAAAGGCAAGGGTTTGTTGGACTTGTCCCAAGATCTCACTCTTCTGCCTATGCAAGTGTGAGAATACGTTAGAGGCCGATGAGTCATTGAGCCACTTAGTGTGGTAGAGCTGGAAAGAGTGTTGTTAGCATGAATATTGTGAAGAACTGTATTGCCTGCTGGTTCCAATAGACTCAATGTGCAGAAGTGTGGTGGTCAACCTTTAAGGTCTTAAAAATATCCCTTGTTGTATAGGATTTGGCCGATGATTATTGTGGTTGTGTGGATTTTGATTAGCCTACACGCAAGGAAATAGATTGTTATGATTGTTGGGATTTGGGTCGAACAAATAGTCCCAAATCGGCTAGACGTGGGGATGGTCTTGGGTATATAAGGATTTGGTCAACTCCACCTAAAAGGCTAGTCTTTTGGGATGGTGCCCCAAGTCCTTCATGTGGTATCAGAGCCATGCCCCGAACTTAGCCGTGTGTGTGGGTGATGTTCGACGATATAGATCCCCCTAATGACGCAAAGGCGCAATGGACCGACCTGCCCACCCCACTGGCGGAAAAGGCGCAATCGGCCCCTGTGAAGCTAATGTTGGGCTCTCGAGAAATTTGGCAGTGGTGCTTCTTTACAATGGGCGTGCCCGCTACCACGCGGTGTAGAGGAGTGACCGACTGCAGTGCTTCACATAAGGCGTGCCGTAGCCTCACGCAGTGAAGAGTTGGATCTCGATGGAGCATTTGATCTTCCAGTGTGAAGATAGTTGAGCTTGTAGGGAGAACTCTTTGTTCAAGGGGGATTGTTGGGATTTGGGTCGAACAAATAGTCCCACATCGGCTAGACGTGGGGATGGTCTTGAGTATATAAGGATTTGGGCAACTCCACCTAAAAGGCTAGTCTTTTGGAGTGGTGCCCCAAGTCCTTCAATGATATTATAATATCACTATGGTAGTATAGTTCCTGCCTTGAGAAGGAATTGGTGAGCGACTTATTAAATGTGGAGTTGAGATTTTTTATATTAGTTATTTATTTATTTTTATTATTATGTTTTGTGGGGGAGGAGGGGGCAAGGAACTGCCTAGCTCAAAGCAGTGCTCATCGTTTTCTTGAAAATGCAATATCCTTAGCAGGACTCACTGCACTGGCTGAGTCAGGCTGAATAACTGAGATGATTGCACTCTTGTATAAAACATTTCCTACAACATAAAGAGAAGTTGGTACTGTCATTTTTTCCCTAATTTTGACCTCTTAAACTCAGCTGCTACAACCTGTACACTTTGTACTCCTCGTGGCATATAGCCTACGGTGCAGGGACAGTTCGACGGAGATGTTCCTGTATTACATACGTGTCACAATAATTGGATACTCCTATATTTAATGGATACATGCCACATATTCTTTTAGATGTATCATAAAATTTCCAACATATTTAAGACATATTAAAGACATGTCATGGATGCATCAAGACTAAGAAATTAAAAATCAAAATTGTTTAAACTTGAACTTTATTTTTTTTCTCTTATTACATTGTAGTTCTTTAATACCATAGTGTTTTTATCAGTTCAACTTTTAAAAAGCTCTCAGGGGAGGAAAAAGGAGGAGAAAAAACACTTTTAAAGGAAGAATGGCTTTCGATACAATACAAGGGGAAAAATTAACATAATAAAAGCTTTTTATCAATGAAAATAAACAGTTATCTATCTATATATTTTTTTTATGAACTCAATAACATAATAAAAATTGATAACAACCTTCAAAAAATTGATTGAAGTACTCATGATAGGAACACCAACATGTTAAAAGGCTTTAAGGGGAAATCCACTTCTACATTTAGGATTTACAGATGTTTTACTTTAGTGATTTAGGTTTGATAGTCTACTAGATCAAGATGCCAAGTACTAGTTAGGAATATCTATGGCCTGTCTGGTTTCCTTTGAAAGTTGGAATTGTAGTTTAGGTAAGTATTAATGTATAGGCTTTTAACTGAAAGAAGTTTGAGATGGAGAATTGTCCTAAGTTGTTGCTCAATTTGTTGAATTCTCATATTGAGATTTCCTATCTTCTTTTCTTTTGATTCTTTTTCTTCTTTTGTATGGTTGGTTTGCAAAATATTTTCCAAAAAATTGGCTTTGGACTCCTCTCTTTTCAATTCATTTAGGAAAAACCTCAATTACAAAATTATTTATGCCTCAGCTTCAATCCACGTCAACACGTGGTCTATTTCAAATTGGACTATACCAAATAATTAACTCATATTTTTTATTTTCCAATTTTTCCTTTTTTTCAGATCTGGCCGATTAAATTCTCTTTTTATCTTTCGTTCATACATTCTCTTCATCATCTCGACGGCGATCTTCTTCATCAATCATCTCATGATGGATTTGATCATTTTGTAATGATTTTTAGATCTAGGATTTGATTTTTTGATTTGGTTTCTACTTCATCAATCATCTCATAATAAAGGACTATGACCTTGGTCCCAGTCTTAAGGACTACGACTATGAGGATTGCGGCCATGGTCATTAGGACTACGATCACGGTCACAATCCTCATAAGCGCTCTAAAAAAATAATGTGAACATGAAAATAAGTCTTTAATTTGAGGACAATGACTTATGGTCGCAGTCTTTTTTATGAGGATTGTGACTCACAATCCCGTAGTTGAAGTTGCAGTTGAAGTTCTCACAAAGTCGCAGTTCTCACAAAATTCTTACAAAGTCGCAATCCTGAAGTTGCAATCGCAGTCGAAGTCGCGACCACACTTCTCACAAAGTTGCAGTCGTAGTTGCGAAGCGTTTTCAGTTGTGGCCATGGCGGCGGATAAAAGTTAAAATGGGGGTATTTTAGTCTTTTGCATTTATGTGATTAAAACATCAATTAAACACGTGTTTGCAATCTAGCGCCCGCAAAAAAAATGAGGCCCAGGCGGAGAAAAAATTGTAATTGAGGTTTTCCCTAATTAAGTTTTACTATAGGTGGTCCGCCCAAAATCCCTATATTTTTAGAATTATAGGCAACCCTCCTTTAAGTTCATTGTGGACATTAGAGAAGAGACGAGTTCATTGGGATTACAGGGATTAATGGGATATTACTATTTTGTGGCTTGGTTTGCGTTATTATGGTCTTTTATCCTTTATCTTTTTTCTTTGGTTTTGGGATTTAGCCTTTTTTCCCTTTTCCCTTATTTGGTTTGAGATATTAGGCATTAACAAAATACCTTGTGTCAATATCTATTTTTAAATCTGATGTTGTGCTTTGGAAGGTCTTTTCTACCATGTTCTTTTTAGGCAGAATACTTCGAAATTAAGAAAAATACACAGGTTTTGGCAATAAAATTTTGGAAGCTGCTAAAGTTGTGTCCTTCCAGATGTATTTGCTTAATATAGCGGTAGCTGTTTTTTGTGTTTAAAGTTATGCTTTGCTTGGGTTGCTTGTTAAAATCTATGTACCAAGATACTCCTATCATGTGGCCATGTCATGTTCGAAACCTGTCCGACACGTGTCAGACACATATCTCGTGTGCATTTTTAGAATTTGCACATATCCGCCTGTTGTGTCCATGCCAACGTGGCCATTCCGTGCAATGTAGCCTATAATTATAATTATGGGTTTTGTACTTAGATAGTTGAGATGCCTGATGATACCTCTGAATTTGTATCTTCTTTTTTGTACTTGTCCTATCTAATAATAATATTTATTTTGCTTGGATAGAGGTTTCCTGGCCATCCATTTTTGTAAAAGAGTAGTAAATGAAAAGAAAAGTTGCCCTAGTGTATTATGAAGTAAATGAGAATCAATGATTAGTGATAGACAGGGAAGAGATATGGATGTGAAACATGTACGTGGGCGGAAGCAATTGATAAAATAACTCAAAGAAATGTTTCACCAACAAGAAAACTGTTGGTAGAAAAATACTTAAATCAGTTAATATCAGCTTTATGTTTCTAAACAAGTACTAGATCCTAAAATTACTTAGAGAAGTAATCACAAACACGAGAGAATTTTTTGAGGTTCTAGCAACTTGCTTTATGTCCCCACCTACACTGCAATGAAGTATTACTACTATCTCCACTAGAACTCAACTACAAAAGATCTCGCAAGACCCGGAGCCTCAATTCCAACTTTCAATCCTCTACCAAAGAGGAACTCTCATAGAAAATGAAGATTACAAAGACTTGGTGAACTCGACTAGATCACAAACACTCTCAAATACAACTTCCTATAGTATAGAGTGTAGATTTGAGGCTCAAGAAGTGTGTGAGAGAAAAATCAGAGAAAGAATGTTTTTAAGAGCTGAAAACTATCATAAAAGAATGAAGATTTGAAGCGCGGGTGAGAAACTTGAAACTTTGAATTTTTATAGATATTTTCAAACAATTTTCTAGGTATTTCTTAATATGAAACTCTTTACAATGTCCCCTATTTATAGAAAGAGGGCTAATATCATTAGAGAGTTAATATGGTCATTAAACACCTGATAAGACCCTGAAAAAGTAAAATATATCTGTTTGGGGATAAAACAAAATGGTTTAAATACAGAAATAGTCGTTTAAAAGGCAATCTATCATTTCTACTACTCTGGCGATCGATCGGTAATGTTAGCAGGAGGTCTTTAAAGCGTTCAAAGTACCTCCAAAACGGTTCACTAGGTTCTTACTTGAATTGCATGATGTTCTTCCTAATTAGAGTGTTCTTATGAATTGGATAGAATTTCTTCAAGAAGACATTGATGAAATCATCCCAAGATGTGATAGAGCCGGCCACTAAGCTGTAAAGCCATTTCTTGGCTAAGTCCTTAAGAGCGAAAGGGACAAATCTCAACCTAATAGCATCATTTGCAAGGTGTGGGATTTTCATCATTAGATATACTTCCTCAAATTCTCTTATGAAGAAATAAGCATTTTCAGATTCTAAGCCATGAAACTTAGGGAGTGTGTTGATGAACTGAGGCTTGAGCTCAAAATTGTATTCTCTAACCGATGAAAGTTGGATGCAAGAAGGAAGTGAGGTTCTAATGGGATAGAACCTATCCTGCAAAGATATCGGTTGAGCCATAACCGGATCTGTTCTTGGTTCAAACTTGGGTGGTGATGTGTGTCTAGTCAACCTAGATGAATGAGGGTCTCTTGACCACACTTGCATAAACAAACACAATCACAAACAAGTTTACCAATAGTCAACAAGAGTAATCAACAAAGCCTAGTCTAAGATAACCTTGACCTGGACAACTCCTAACTGATTGATTGTCCACAGGAGGTATAATGCAGACTTTGACCATAAGCTAATCAGCCAGGTCAGGGCAAGATTGGTGGGAGGTATCCGCACAAAAGCGAATAAGCCAAACCACCAGCCTTCGGGGTTTCGCCCCTCAATCCCTTTCCTACACACTGATTTGGCAGGAGTCAAATTCTAACACCTCCCCCCTTAGGATAATCTCCTAGTGAGTTCAAGATGTCCCTAAGCCCAGCGTCTATCAGATTTTACTTAGGCTTAGGTTGTGCGTGCTTGGAGATGGTTTGTGGGCTAAGGAAGGGTAATGACTTCCCCACTTTATCTTGATTTGGGTTTTGCCCTTAGAATTGATTGTGCAAAGTGTGCAAGATATAAGAAAGTAACATTCAAAAGCAAATATCACCCAAGAATGTTTCCTAAACTATATACTATGTATACGTACCTTGTCTCCAGTTATCTTTAACAGTAATTGTAAAATAAACGTAATTAGACAAATGCCTAGAATGCAAGTCTAAATATTTTTTAAGCAATTAACAATCACTCAGATTACTGTTGGATTAAAAACAGGGATTGTGAATATTAGATATAGAAAGAATAATAACACAAAAAAAAACTTTATTTTTGCAAGCAATATGTCCTGTAAAAAAGATTTTTTAGTAGTCCACAAATTTTCAAACTTGTGCTGCAATTTCTTGAAATTCTGTTTCCTACTTTCGAGAGTAGGGGCACAGAATACCAAGTCTTTTCCTGCAAAGCTTGAGTGCTAAATCTGAATCTTGACGTCCCTGAAATAAGACACCAAGCTTGTTAAAAAATAAATACATCGTTCCCTTCCCGGCAACGGCGCCAAAATTTGATTGAAAAAATGAAAGTGATAAGAATTACCATGTAGCTTTGGGCTAACGGGTCGTGTCCATGAGGAGGAATGCGATAGAAACTTTTCAGTGCTTTTGTTAAGTAACAATGAATGAAATTGGTGTCTTTCTTTTAAGTTGAAAAAGAGAATGGAGAGAAGAGAAATGATTAAAAGAAAAATTGCAAATTTAGAGAAGGTTTTGAAAAAAGGTGATCTTTAAAAATGATGAAGATTGCTTGGTTGTTTTTTTATATGGGAAAAGATCTGGGCTCACTAATTTTTTACTAACTACTTATCTCAAGAACATTTTTGGTGCATCACTTTTATCATGGGCAAAAAGCTTAATTTCTTTCAATATTCAAGTAAAACAAATGAGATGATTTTAGATCAAATCTTGAGGTCTTTCTTAACACAACATCAAAAATAGAATGTTAAACCATCAAGCGCGAAGAAGCAAGTATGGAATAAAAATGATTTGAAAATATTTGTGCTTTGAAAGTCCAAGTTTTAAAAGAAAGGCATCATCATGAGCTTTCAAGAATAAAGTTTAACTTTAAGCATTATGATTCAAGAGAGTTCTTTCATAAAATTCAATCGAGAGAGAGGAGGTAGAAAAGATTAATTAGTGAGCCTAGAAAATGATTTAGCTACTCATGATGAACTGAAAACAAACAAGAGAATGAAAATCAAACATAAACATACCGAATTCGAGTTGAGTTGAATAAGCGAGTAGAAGCTCCTTTGATTTGTCACTTCAAAGACAAATTACACACTCAATTCCACTCTTCTCTCTTTGCTGGTTAAACTGAAAAAAATAAAGCGGAGATACAACTTCTCTAAGCTATCTAACAATGCTCCTAAAACCCTAAAAATGAACAAGAAATTTAATCCTAGTCTTCGCTCCCTTCTTCTTTGTCGAAAATGGTATTTATAGGGAAAAACCAGACGGGAGAGGGCGTAAGAAGATTGGGGGAGCAAACGCTCGCCCAACCGTAATCAAACGGCCGCGAAAACGCGGCTTTGGCGCGTTTCCATGGCCTGGCTGTGGCCAGGTGGCCACAGCCGGGGGGTACACCTCCTCGTTTCGCGATCCAGCTTTATCTGGTTCTGAATTTCCCGTTTCAGTTTCTGATTTTGACAGAACAGCCTTTTATCTCTGGCTTTAAACCGACTGATTTGTAAAGATCCATTTTAACCGATGTTCAACCGATTACATCCTCTCTGATCTGCATCGATCTGCCCTGATCTTCTAATTTCGAATTAATTCTGATTTAAATCAAAATTTTGATGGGCTTTGGGCTCGTTTCTCTTCCCTTTCTTTTAGCAATGGGCCTACATTTAACAAAGAAGAATAAGACTTATTAATAGGATTTGTTAGATAAAAATATGATAAAGTGACAATGTATATGCAATATATGTGACCGATTAGTCTACCGACGAGGTTATGTATTATGTGATGGATGAAGCTATGAGATTGTGGTTAAGATTAGAGACATTGCATATGACAAAAAGTCTCTCCAATAAGCTATATCTCAAGATACAATTATATGGGCTACGCATGAAGGAAGGGACAACGTTGTTGGATTATTTAAACTTCTTCAACAATGTCATCAGCAAGCTTCTAGCTGTTGATGTCTAGATCGAAGAGGAGGACAAGGCGTTGATACTTCTCAGTTCGATTCTACAGTCATACAATCACATCATCAACACCATGCTCTACAATAAGAAAACTCTCATTTTGGAGGAGGTTATGCAACGCTCTTATCTAATGAGATCAGAATAATGGTAAATCAAGAGGAGTAGGAAGGATCGAGTTTGGTGGTCATGAGAAGGGGGAGAAGGAAGAAAAGGTCTGAGCACATCAAAGGCATGTCAGTTTTGTCACAGGGTAGGTTATTGGAAGAATGACTATATGCATTGATAGGAGTGGTTGAAGAAGAAGGAGCAAGCTATGGATTTAGATATAGCAATGCGTGGTGTGAAGGACACCGAAGTCTTAATGGCTTCTTATGTTGAAGACAACACTTCTTAAGATAAAATCTTGATATTTGATTCAGGTAGTACAGTTCATGTATGTTCCCATAAGAAACTGTCTATAACTTCTTAGTTGCAAAGGAGGATGGAGTTATCATAATGGTGGATGGCTCAGCTTGTGAGGTCATCGACACTGGGACAATCAAGGTTATAGAAAGACATAGGATGGTGCATGCTCTGAAAGTTGTCCAGTATGTCCCAGAGGCACGATACAATCTTATATCCATAGGGGTGCTCGACAAAAAAGGATGTCGGATCCAAGTGCAACAAGGCATTGTCACAGTTAGCCAAGGTGACAGGGTAATGCTGGAAAGAGAGAAATATGGAGGGTTATACAAGATAAAGAAAGAAAACTCAGTTCGAGGTGGAGTTTCAAAGATAAATTTGGAAGGGAGCTCATCGCGAGATTGAGCTTCAAGGAAGATTGCAACGAGAGATGAACCGAGTCAAAGTACTGCGGGAAGGAGAAAGGGTGCATTCGAGTAAGGCCCGAGATGGCCCAAGCTATGATGGTAAAACAACCAATGGCCCCGGGGAGAGGGGAAAGAGATAAAGGCTTCACGGCATGGCACAACCAAGTAAAGAATCAACGTAATAATCAAAATTCTCAAAGTTTTTTGCTAAAGGCTTGAAACCCAAGTCAAGATGGAGATTATAAGGATTTTGTCCTGTTTTCAAGTGGAGATAATGGTCCAAGAAGATCCAATCCGGATGGAGAAGACAATGACTTGAAGCAGAAGAAGCAGAAAAAGCAAACCAAGGTAAAGAAGATTAGTCGACTAATGCTCAGATTAGTCGACTATACAGTGACTAGACAAGACACAGAGAGGAAACATTATACATTAGTTGACTAATAATTTTTTAGTCGACAAATAGAAGGGATTAATCAACTAGCCTGCATGATAAGTCGACTATCGCGGCATTTCTAAAGTGTGAGCAGTTTCCTTTTCAGGCACGTGCAATTTTTTTGGAGGAGTACGATTAGAATTCAGATTCTATGCAATAAAGATTTATTTCTAAAGATTGAAGGGTATAAAATTCTTCTAGATCAAGGAGATCAACTCTTCATAGGATTGATCAAGATACTTCAAGCATCCAATATCTCCTATTTAATAATACCATATTATTATTTTAAAATTTTACCTGATTCTACCTATTATCTTATTATTATTAATTAACTTGATTTAGTAACATTATTAGTATTATTATTGTTTATGACTTGTAGACTCTTATTGCTTATATTTAGTTATTTTAAATTATTATTAATGGGTAGTATTATTATTTTCATTGCAAGTCCAAAAACTCAACCCATTCTCCTTTTCCTTTTGTTTTCTTTTCCTTTTTATGCCAAGCCCACATGAGCCAAGCCTACTTTCTTATTTTCATCTTTTTCTATTTTCTTTAAGCCTAAAAACTAAGCCCGCAAGCCCACTCTCTATTTTCTTATTCTTCATATTACTTGTTTCTTTTAACTAAAGCCCAAATTTAACCTATAACCCAAAACCCAAATTCTCATAATCCTATCTTAATTCAAATTCCTAGGTCTTAACCAATCCTAATCCTAATCAAAATCCTATCTTATCAAATCATTTTCATTAATATTTACTGATCCTAATTTAAATCCTAACAAAAATTATATCTAAATCGAATCTCCTTGAGATTTTTAGCAATCCTCAATTCTTATCTGAACTACTAAATTAAGCAATCTAAACTTAACTAGAATTCAGGTTTCTAAAATATCTAATAACCTATATAAAGACCCAAACTCCTTCTTTCTTTTCTACTTCAAGAGAAAATACTAATCCAAACTCTCCCCACTTCCACCTTTCCTTTCTCCTCAAGCGGATTGTGAACGAAAAGGGGTTTTGAGGTACAAGGATTGAGAAGCAAGCAAGAAGGAACAACTCAAGTAAGCAGATCTAGATTGTGAATTTAATTTTAGTTTTTTAAAAAAATAATAATAAATTAAATTAGAACCACAAGAATAAATTATTAATTTCAACAATCTGCTAAAACTCATCGCAATATAATTATTGGTTCTTAGAAACTTATCTAATAAAATTTTTGTATGATCATTGTTTTAATACCCCACAAAACCTTGATTTGAGCAAATCAATCTAAGAAAGTAAACCCGTTTTCCATAATTAATATGATACAAATAGTCTAATCAATATCATGTCTATACAAGGGCCATCTATGAATATTTTTGTATACATCGAAACCCAATCAAAATCAAACTAAAATATACATGAGAATATACCAAACCACATCTTAATTTACATATTTTTTTCCTGAAATTTTACAACCAAGTTTTGTTTTTAAAAAAATAGTTGTCGCTGCTCTTGGCCAGGCCGAGAGCAGCTCGGCTTACTGCACAGACCGGGTTGGTCCTATTAAACCTATTAATTTCATGTAATCCAGAGGATCATATTCCCAACCTTAAGCTAATTAATCAAGATTAAAAAAATAAAGTAAAATAAAATAAAAGATCCTAAAAATTTCTATTGAAATAATTTATGTAGATTTATCGGGATCCAAGAATTTCAGTGCTTTGGATTGTGATCTAGCTCAGGTGAGTGTTCTTTATTTTCTCATTGAGTATTTCAGTATTATTTAATTTTGTTGTGAGTGTTTCTTTCTTTGTATAATTTTATTAATTTTATTTGTGAGTGTTCTTTGTCTTCTCATTGAGTATTTTAATATTATTTAATTTTGTTGTAAGTGTTCTTTTCCCCTTCAATTAAAAAGAATTTTGTGATAAATGATTTGATATATATATATATATATGCTAATTGCTTTATTTCATATGACCATCTGCTTTATTTTACCTGTATGAGTACCTGTATCATTTCATGTGATCACTTACATGTATTCCTTCATGAGACCTCGATGAGTGATCATCCTATTTAGTTAGTTCATATGAGTTTTGTCAGTATCATTGCATGTGTTGAGGATTATTTACTTTTGATTATAGGTTAGTTGTCGTACATCTTAGACTGTGACTTGGATTGATCTTGAGATTGGCCTTGTTCATATTTGTTGATTTAGTTGAGGTATTATCGAACATTTATTTGATATATACAGACGAGAATTCATTTAGACAATAAATATGCATTAAATAAGATGATACCTTAAGGTTGAGTTATCTTGATGCTTGGATTTATATATGGACCTAGAGTTCAACTTGAGATTTACATGGGATCTTGATTCATATTTAGATGAGATCAATAATAGTTGGATTCTGATCATATAGGAGAATACCTTACCTTGATTTTTGATCTATCATATAATACAGATTTTGGATTAATAGTTGCAAGTATTTTATTTGGATATATTCACCGATAAATCATCTGAGTAATGATGTTTATTGATATCGAGGTTTGAGTAAAGATACTTTCTAGATTTCATGTAGCTTGAGGATGTCTCACTCCTTAGTTATGATCTTGATTTGGATTGAAATTATTGGTGATTTAACTTGAAAATCACCTAGAGGGGGGGTGAATAGGTGATATAGCTAATCTATGAACTCAATGCGGAATTTAAAAACTTAATGCAATACACTCAAGTGCAATCAACAAGTGATGCACACACAACCAAGCCAAGCAATTATGAATACACAATATGAATAGTTGCAAGGCACAAAGTAAAGAGAGAGATATAGAGAGTCAATGGATCAAGCGCAAACAACAAGATATGTTTCGAGGTTCGAGCACCCAGCTCTACATCCCCACCTTCGACACACGAAGGATTTCTAATCCACTAGCTAGTCTACAAAGAACTCTCACAAGGAGTACCCAACTCCTCTCTTTACAACCACAACCTCCTCCTTGAGGCAAGCTCCAATCCAACAAAACAATCACCTCACAACTTGAGGGATTAGCACAAAGCAAACAAGGATCACCTCACCACTTGAGGGATACAACCCAATAGCACAACCTCCTCAACACAATGAGGGAAAGGCACAAAGCCAAGCTAAGTTAGGGTTTATAACTTGGTGGTCTAACAAACAACCACAAACAATTTCTTTCTCCCACACAAAGATCCTATAGAAGAGATAGTAGATTTTAGCTCAAGTGTGGAGAAAACCAATGGAATGGAAATCAAAATCACAAAGAAAAATCCTTGGGAAAAACTGAAACCAAGATATAGAAGATGAATCAAAACTCTTTTCCCAAAAACCCTTTTCTTTGGTTTTCCAAACCCTAGCAAAAACTCCAAATAGATTGTTCAATATGAGTTCAAAAACTTCTTTTGATTGCTGTGAAAACACCAGAGAGTAGGAAAAATTCGCACAAAAATTCTTAGAGAAAACAGGCTATGAATGGGGTATTTATAGCCCCCAGAAAAATATAGCCGTTGGCAGCAGAAAATGCCAGAAATACACTGCCGGTCGACCGGTCCGGTCGACCGTCCAACGGTCAAATTCTGCCCGTTGGCAGCTACCGGTCGACCGCCCCGGTCGACCCAAACAAACAGAGAGCTCTGCTCTCAGACTCGGTCGACCCTGACGGTCGACCGTCCCTGTGTCTGCCAAACATGCACAGATCTGTGCACGTCGGTCGACCGACCCGGTCGACCGACTTCATCCCAAGTCGACTTGTCAGAAGACTAGTCGACTGGTTGAAGCCTGGAACAGAAAACTGGGTCAGAAAAACAGTTTAAAAATATTTTGAAAAATCTTTTAACACTCCTAAAAATCACCAAAAATAGTTTTATCATTTTGCATTGATATATAAACATGTGGTAAAAAGTTTAGCTCGAATATCAATCAATATGAACTATTTTTGTGTCTTATCATTTTTACCAAAAACCAAAAACTGTATTTTCTAAAACTTGGATTTTGAATAGAAAATACGTTTTGTCCAAAACTCTTCTAAATACAAAAACATTATATTTAAACACTTTGAAGCATGATGCATATGGATAGAAATCCAATATACATGAAACATATATATATATATATATATATATATATATATATATATATATATATATATATATATATATATATATATATATCATAGTTTTTGGCTTTAATTCCAAAAATAAGTTTTGTTAAAACACAAAACATAAAACACATGAAATAGGTATATCAAAGTAAGTTTGTCTAAGTAGTTGAAGCATGCATGTATATAGAACAAATCTAATATACATTAAACCATGTAAACTTGTTTTGATATAAAATCTATTCATGCAAACCAAGATCGGTTAAACCAAAAACCGAAAACCAAAACATGAAACGTGTGTGTTGTGAACTTGAGCATATCATACTATTCTAATCTTTACAATTTGGATCTAAACACAAAACTAAACTATGGTACCGATGTCTTCTTGTAGAGCGCAATCTCCAAGCCGACTTGATCCAAAACTCCATGATCCACCGAGCAAGTGCTATATGTGATCTTTGACGCTCGGGCTCTTGAATCAACATGTGAAAGCTTCCAAATCATCTTGTTGAAGCTAATCACCAACTAATAACTTGATTAATGATCTGAAACTAAAATCACAAGATTATTAGTACACATAACTACATGAGTTAATCATCATCAAAACTAGAGTGGAAGGCCTTGGGCCAACAATCTCCCCCTTTTTGATGATGACAAAACTCATGGAGTTATATATGCATGGATTAAAGTTAAGCTTCAAAGAAGCTCCCCCTTAACTCATGCATAGGATAAACAACTAATAAATGGCTCTAGATACCAATGAAATTATAAAACATGAAACATGCATAGATATGCATAATACAATAAATGGCTCTAGAAACCAATGGAAGATACCAATTAGCAAAAACAAATAAACATGCTCTTGATACCATTTAAACTAAACAAATAAACATACTCTAGATACCAATTAAACTCAATATATGCAAAACAAAACTAATGATCTAATGATCTCTTTTTCAAGCTCTTGATACCAAAACTAAACATGTTCTTTAAATAATGCTTTTGACACCAATTGAACTTAATATAAAAACACATAAAACATGCATATAAACTCAAATTCTTCTCCCCCTTTTTGCCAATCATCAACAAAGGGGTTAAAAACAAAACTAATAAAAACATATACCGATTAAAAGAAATTCTTCTCCCCCTTATTTACAAAACTAATAAAAACATATTCTTTTTATATTCAAAACAAGGAATCAATCAAGGGATGCTCTCCCCTTTTTGTCTAAACTCAAATATGATACCAATTAAAAATATGTCAAGGAAGTGCATATTGATACCAATTTAAAAGTGAAACTATACCAATTTGAAAAACAAAAATCTTGATCCCAATTGATAAGTAAACAAATAACATACCAATTGTAAATAAACAATCTTGATATCAATTGAAATTAAACATAACAAATTTTGAATTTCTAAACATAAATGATGATAAAAACATAGATCTTTAATACCAATTGAAATCAAACATAGATCTTTAATACCAAAGTTGATTTAAGCATGTAAACAAATTTGATTTTAATACCAATTGAAATTTTTGCCAATTGAAATTATTATTCTCTATCATAAAGTAAGGGAGTGAAATACTAAAAACCAATTGAAAGATGAAATATAAGATTTTCTCTCCCTTTATGAAATACTAACAAAACTATGCATAGGCTCGAATAAAGATACCAATTGAAAGCTAAATCAATTGAAACAAAGTTGAAGCTCAAGCTTAGCATAAACAAAATCTTGTGCTTAAAGATATAGGAATATAATAAGCACAAATAAAACATATGTATGAAAATTAGATACCAATTGAAGTTGATATTCTTTGAAATGAAAGCATACATACATACAAATATATGAGTATACGAGAAATGTCAAGATTGATACCAATTGAAAGAATTCAATGATACCAATTGAAACAACAAAAAGATCAAGTGTATACATCATATTCCTATCCTCCCATACATGATCAAGTTTAAAATGATTTTCACAATAAAGCATACATGAGCATGGTCTCCCATCCAACCACCCTTAGATGGTAGGGGTTTTCAAAAATAGGTTTGAAAATATAGTATGTTTGAAAATCTCTACAAAGTGAAGAATACGAACTAGTTATAGGAAAAACTTTTTAAACTAGTACAAAATCCTTCAAGTAAGGAATAAAACAAAATTATTTTTCATGAAACACATGTAAATCACATGATCACTAAACACTCAAATCCATATAGCACAATTTGTACTCATGAAAACTAAGTCATGAGAAAACATTAAATAAGGTGAGTGTACAAGTGTTGTAAGAAACATATCAATATGAAAATGGACAATCAAGCTCAATATTGAAAACATGAAATTCATCTAGGATGTGAAATCACCAATTGAAATCATCCAAAAAAAAACATGAACTTCATCATAAATGTGAAATCACCTAGCAAACATGAAATTCATCCAAATGATTTAAACTTCAAGGCATATGTATGTCATGTACAAACTAAAGTATACATACATATCCTAAACACAATGAGTCCACAAAAGTATATGCATGAAGGCACGTGGCTCAAGGATGTACATGTATAATCAATAGTTTGGACAAGATAGACATATACATGAAGTTAAAACACATGATCATAGAAACATATCCAAAATGAGGAATACAAGTCAAATGCAAGAATCATCAATACTAGACTATACTAGTACATCAAGTGAATACAAATGAGCGTTCAAGCACAAACATATATAAAGGTCTATTTGTAGCTCACTAGTTGTACAAGTATAAATCCTAGTCTTAATGAAAACTTATCATTCAAGCAAGTAGTCAAAACATGAAGCATAAGACGAGAATCATAACCCAACATGATAAACATAATAATCAAAACATGAATTATTAAAACAAAGAGTCATAGTCAACCATATGATTAGCATGACAAAGACATGTGCATTAGATCTATGATTAACATGATAGCTAAAACATAAAGAGAACACAAAATATGGATCCATACTAAACATGGGTGATCTCAAAAGCTATACATGCATGTCAAGGGTCTAATAAACATGGCATTCAACATGCTAAACAAAACATGAGTCATCAAAACAAAACATCATAAACATCCATATGATCATTATGTATATGCATGTACATTAGATCTAGGGCATACATGATAGTACTAAACAAGGTGAGAACACAAAGATAAGATCCATATAAAACATGGGTGTCTCAAGTAACTAAACATGTATAACACTAATCTAATCAACATGATATAAGCATAATGAACAATAAAACAAGGCATGCTATGAATAGATGAACATGAAAAGCATGCGAATAAAAATGGGAGTTAGAGAATGATACCAAAACCGATGAAGGTGCATCTCTAGTTCTCCAAACCACGATGGTCCTCCCACCAAATCCCCTTGAGAGTGAAGCATCCAAATGGTTCTCTTTTAAGCTTAGAACGCATCCACCTCAAGGCACCAATACTCTCACGTGATGCGAGAGCTCCCACCTACATCAAAAGTCAAGGAGGTGGTTTTTGGTACCTATTTTCTTTTGGGTCCACGGGGGTTAGTATCGTTTCTAACCCAAACAAGATTATTTGCTAAATTTTCAATATGTAAACGATCATAGCAAAATCTAGCAAGATGGCCTTTTCGGCCACAATGTGTACATGTGTACACATGAGCATACATGTCATGGTTGTGTCCGTGGAAAGCATGTGTATGCCGTGTAGGGTGTGCATGCAAAGATGGACCTTGTTTCTTGCGAACCAAGGTTTCCAAACGTGAATGATTCAAAGTGCATTGGTTCAAAGTGGAGCCCAAACATTCAACACTTTTCTTCAAAACATTTATATCATTTTCAATAGTGGAAGATAAAGTGGAGCATGCAATAGGTGTGCAAGAAGAAGAAGAAGCTATACTAGCATGGCACACATGAGAATCTATATCAATTTTCAAAGATTCATTTTTCTTTAAAACTAAATCCAATTCTTTTGTAATTGAATCAATTTTATTTTTCAAAACAAGGTTATCTTTTAAAAACAAATCCAATTTAGAAGATAAAACCTCATTGTTTTTCACAACATCATCACAATCATTTTTGCTTTTCAAAAATTCATTTTCCTTTAAAGCAAGTTCAAGTTGAGATTTAAGTGAGTCACGTTCACTTGCACTCTCTTCCTTTTCTTGCAAAATCAATTCAAAATTAGAACACAAATCCTTTAATTCATTTTTCAAAATAAGGTTGTCCTCTTTCAAAAGATTGTGTTTTTCCAAGAAATTTTCAAGCTTTTGAGCAAGTTCCAAATTTAAAGATTGAACTTCCAAACATCCATAGCAATAGGAACTAGAGCTATCATCTAATTGAGTGTCCGATTGTACCTCAAGGGAGTTATTCCCTTGGACCATGAAGCAATGCTCTTCGGATTTTTCTCTCATATATCTCCTCATCTTGTTGATAATCCTTGGAAGCTCGGGAGACGTCAATAAGCTCCAAACTGCAAAAGCTGAGTCATAACGATCAAACACCGGTAAAAGATGTTCACTAAGAGATGCTCTAAGTGCTCTAAGTGCTAATGCATTAGCCTTTTTGTGTTTACTACTATTAGGGAATGATTCTTGAGTGGAGGCTTGATAAACTAGATGTCCTAGGCTTTTTAAATGTCTACTCATATTGGCCTTCCAAGCATCAAGTCTAATATGGTCAAAAATAGGAGGGCTATCCATGAGTGCAACCTAAATGTGTGCAAATGAACAATGCAAATGAAGATTAGCAAACTAAGATCTCACTCTTAGGTGGTTAAACCTAAATATCAGGAGCGTAGGCTCTGATACCAATTGAAAATCACCAAGAGGGGGGAGAATAGGTGATATAGCTAATCTATGAACTCAATGCGGAATTTAAAAACTTAATGCAATACACTCAAGTGCAATCAACAAGTGATGCACACACAACCAAGCCAAGCAATTATGAATGCACAATATGAATAGTTGCAAGGCACAAAGTAAAGAGAGAGATAGAGAGAGTCAATGGATCAAGCGCAAACAACAAGATATGTTTCGAGGTTCGAGCACCCAGCTCTACATCCCCGCCTTCGACACACGAAGGATTTCTAATCCACTAGCTAGTCCACAAAGAACTCTCACAAGGAGTACCCAACTCCTCTCTTTACAACCACAACCTCCTCCTTAAGGCAAGCTCCAATCCAACAAAACAATCACCTCACAACTTGAGGATTAGCACAAAGCAAACAAGGATCACCTCACCACTTGAGGGATACAACCCAATAGCACAACCTCCTCAACACAATGAGGGAAAGGCACAAAGCCAAGCTAAGTTAGGGTTTATAACTTGGTGGTCTAACAAACGACCACAAACAATTTCTTTCTCCCACACAAAGATCCTATAGAAGAGATAGTAGATTTTAGCTCAAGTGTGGAGAAAACCAATGGAATGAAAATCAAAATCACAAAGAAAAATCCTTGGGAAAAACTGAAACCAAGATATAGAAGATGAATCAAAACTCTTTTCCCAAAAACCCTTTTCTTTGGTTTTCCAAATCCTAGCAAAAACTCCAAATAGATTGTTCAATATGAGTTCAAAAACTTCTTTTGATTGCTGTGAAAACACCAGAGAGTAGGGAAAAATTCGCACAAAAATTCTTAGAGAAAACAGGCTATGAATGGGGTATTTATAGCCCCCAAAAAAATATAGCCGTTGGCAGCAGAAAATGCCAGAAATACACTGCCGGTCGACCGGTCCGGTCGACCGTCCAACGATCAAATTCTGCCCATTGGCAGCTACCGGTCGACCGCCCCGGTCGACCCAAACAAACAGAGAGCTCTGCTCTCAGACCCGGTCGACCCTGACGGTCGACTGTCCCTATGTCTGCCAAACGTGCACAGATCTGTGCACGTCGGTCGACCGACGGGCCACCGGAACGCCACCCTCCTCCGTCCACGCGGCCGGTGGCCGGCCGCCACCGCGCCCAAGCCGGCCGCGCCCCCTTCTTCTCCTCCTCCCTTTCTTCTTCTCCTCCTTCCTCTTCTTCTCTTTTCTTTTCTTTTCCTGTCAGTGAACTCCCATCACTCACCCTCTCTCCTTCTACCTCTCTCTCTCTTTCTCTCTCTCCGGCGCCCCAACTGCCGCCGGCGGCCGGGACCGCCACCGGCGGGCTGCTCTCGCCGCCGGCCAGCTGGGCTGGCCGGCTGGCTGGTGAGGGCGGCAGCAGCAAGCTGCTGCTGCTGCTCCTCTTTCCTTTTGTGGGTTTGGGTCTAACCCAAACCCATTACCCCTCTATTGGGTTAAGCCTTAAACCCAATAAGCTCGAAACCCGACCCGTTAGCCCGTTACCCATTTAACTTAAGTTAAACGGGTTTGGGTATTGGATCTAAACCCGACCCGTTATGAGCCAAACCCGCATCCAAACCCATTTCAGTATTCGGGCGATATCTGGAGCATCCGGACTCCGATTCGGGCGATTCTGGATCCGTTGCGATCGTGGGAACGAGAGCTACAGTCCTGTAACCATTTAGTGAGTGTTTTCTTTTTAATAAATTATATTTATTCATGTTTACTAAATTGGAGTGGTTGCTTTATTGAAATAAAACATGATTACCGGTAAATCCCTATGGTTAAGATTATTAAATTGTAAGCCATATGAAGACACTGTAATAAAAACTGTGCTTAGCAATTACCTGACTAATCTCTCTTATGTCATGTTTATGTACCACTGATAATTGTCCCACTATATTACCATATGCCTAGCCGACTTCATCCCAAGTCGACTTGTCAGAAGACTAGTCGACTGGTTGAAGCCTGGAACAGAAAACTGGGTCAGAAAAACAGTTTAAAAATATTTTAAAAAATCTTTTAACACTCCTAAAAATCACCAAAAATAGTTTTATCATTTTGCATTGATATATAAACATGTGGTAAAAAGTTTAGCTCGAATATCAATCAATATGAACTATTTAGTCTTATCATTTTTACCAAAAACCAAAAACTGTATTTTCTAAAACTTGGATTTTGAATAGAAAATACGTTTTGTCCAAAACTCTTCCAAATACAAAAACATGATATTTAAATACTTTGAAGCATGATGCATATGGATAGAAATCCAATATACATGAAAACATATATATATATCATAGTTTTTTACTTTAATTCCAAAAATAAGTTTTGTTAAAACACAAAACATAAAACACATGAAATAGGTATATCAAAGTAAGTTTGTCTAAGTAGTTGAAGCATGCATGTATATAGAACAAATCTAATATACATTAAACCATGTAAACTTGTTTTGATATAAAATCTATTCATGCAAACCAAGATCGGTTAAACCAAAAACCGAAAACCAAAACATGAAACGTGTGTGTTGTGAACTTGAGCATATCATACTATTCTAATCTTTACAATTTGGATCTAAACACAAAACTAAATTATGGTACCGATGTCTTCTTGTAGAGCGCAATCTCCAAGCCGACTCGATCCAAAACTCCATGATCCACCGAGCAAGTGCTATATGTGATCTTTGACGCTCGGGCTCTTGAATCAACATGTGAAAGCTTCCAAATCATCTTGTTGAAGCTAATCACCAACTAATAACTTGATTAATGATCTGAAACTAAAATCACAAGATTATTAGTACACATAACTACATGAGTTAATCATCATCAAAACTAGAGTGGAAGGCCTTTGGGCCAACATAACTTAGAGTATAATCAAATTTAAATCTTGAATTTGACTGGTTCATGATGGTATTTATATGAGTGGATATCTGGCTGATATTATCAGCATATCTGATTATTCTTATTGGTGGTAAAATATGTGAAACTTCAGTCGGACATTGATGATTAATTAAATAGGAGGTTCTAATTAAAGGGATGGGATCTTGGACATATCAAATAGACTCAATTAGACTAGAGTTGACTTGGGGGTTGAGAAATAGACGTTGATTGGGTTGACCTGACTTGGTGGATTTTAGAGAGATATATATACTTGATATGTTACTTGAGTTTTAAGATCTTGTGATTGGCCTGGGTAGAGTGAGAGTATGTGATGATCTTGATCGAATTGAAATATGAGAATTTGATTAGATGTATCAGAACTTGTATTTATGTCAGTTATTGAGGTCAGATACATCAGTGACTTAGAGGATAAATATGTCGATGACTTTGAGGACCTGAGTTGATTATATACTTTGCTGGATTATTCTATTCATGACAGTAGGTCATTACTCATCCTGAATATCTTGATTTACCTGAGAAACTTGACTGATTATACTTGGTATCTACCTGATAACTATATACCATTAATTGCTGGGAAAATATTGTTACACAGTAACAACACTTTCATGTTATACTTATTATATATTCCTGTTATACCGGTATCATGTTCATTGATATTATATATTCCTGTTATACCGGTATCCTGATTACACATGTTGATATTGTTATCGTGACTACCACTGAGTTATCCCAATGATTCAAGTAACATGCACATTAAGTAATCTTGATAAACTAATAATATGATATTAAACAACTTACAATGGGATTAGGGAGATTGATGGAGGAGACAGCGTCTGTATTTTGGGTGGACCTAGGATTTAGGTTGCTCAGCCGAAAGAGGGTTCCATTGCAGGGTTCCCGTGGGGTGACTGGCACTCCGTCATGTTCCTATTCCTGTTATACATGTTATACATGTACCTGACCTGTTATACATGTTCCTGACTACCTTGCGGTAGGGCCTGGTTCAGCGCCAAGAGTCTGGGCCGTGGTCCCGGGTATGCATGGGACCCATCTAAAACATAGATAATGTCTCCAACCGATCAGTTTCAATAATTGAGGACCTCGATTGGCATGTGTAGTAGGCGTAGTATGAGATGCGTCTATTACATGAGGCAATTGGTGTTCGCTGACATAATTAATAATGATAAACTGTTAATGTATTGTGACTGACCGTGATCACCCGATTGTACGTATATATAATTATGATCGACAGATGATTGTATACATGACTGGATTGTATTCCAGACTAGTGTCATATGCTAGGTTACACGTCTTGACATTAGTGGTCAGGATACCAATTATATATCGTTCATACCTTTGTTCTTGCCATTGATTATTCTGTTATGTTTCATTTCAGTTATCATGTTGTTATTGCTTGCGTTGTTATGCACGAACACCTTTTCCTTTACACACACACTCATTAGGTCGCTTCTGACGACCCTGGATTCGCACGTCCAGGATTTTTGGACACTTTCTTATATTGTTCAGGTGTTCGTGTGATCGTACACATTACGAGGAGCTGGAGTCTCTCTTTTCTTTATTATAGGTACTCTTGATCTTTTATTCATGTTATTTCATGACTTTATCTTTATCGCATCCAGTTGTCATTCTCTTTCCTTTATTCATCTGTTATCATTGTGAATGATATTTATATGTCATATTGTAGTGATATTAATTTATCATAGTAGATTTTGTAACTTGTTCAGGTTTCTTTAGGCTTAGCGTATGTGAGTGGGTATTTTTCTCGCGTATATACGTCACTGACCTTCGTCGCGACTCCGTTTTTGCGTATTTTGGGAAGCGGGGCGTGACAGCAAGGAACTACCTAGCTCAAAGGAGTGCTCATCATTTCCTTGAAAATGCAATATCCTCAGCAGGACTCACTATAGTGGCTGAGTCAGGTTGAATAACTGAGATGACTGCACTCTTGTATAAAACATTTCCTACTACATAAAGAGAAGTTGGTACTGTCAATTTTTCCTAATTTTGACCTCTTAAACTCAGCTGCAATAACCTGTACACTTTATATATAGCCTACGGTGTAGGGACAGTTCGACGGAGATGTTCCTATATTAGATATGTGTCACAATTGTAACACCTTGATTTTTTTTCTTCAAATTTGGATTTAATACTTTAATCTCCAATCAAAGAGATTATAAGAAACTATTGGAGGTGATGACTGAGTAAATTCTTGGGTGAAATGATTACATATTTATATACAAATTCTGTGCGGGAAATTTGGGATAAAACTAAATTTGAATGAGTATAAATTTTGTGTATAAAATTTGTTGGTGTATTTTTGTATATGCGCATATATGAATATATATACCTATACACACACACATACACATCAGCATATAGTATTTCTACCATGCATACTACCCCACTAGATACACAATATTAAAATTCTAAACTATTGAGGTGGCATGACTTGGGCAACTTGGGGATGAGAGAGAGGCCAAGTGGCATACATGGGTAATTTCCACCTACTTATATATGTGTATATAGGAAAAAGGTGAGGGAAGTAAATTCATTTCACCCCCACTCTTCTCTCTCCTCATTTCTTCCCCAAATTCTGGAGCCCTCCCCCTCCCCATGTTGTGATCGGCAACAATTTTCCCCCTTGAAATTGATCTCCCTTTCTCTTAATTATCTCTCAATTTCTTTCCCTCCCTCTCTCTTCCACACCTAATTTCATCTCCATCTCTCTCCCTACTCCTTTACCCCCTTCTTGGATCTGGCCGAGGTTCTGGTAAGGGAAGGCGGCCGGCGGGCGTGCGCCGCTGCAGCGGCGGCGGCTGCCAGCGGCAGCAGCCATTTGTTGCTGCTGCCAGCTGCAGCTGCCACGGCAGCCAACGGTAACAGCCTGCTACTGCGGCTAGGGTCGACGTGGAGGTGTCGGCAACGGCACACGACAGCAGGGCAGCGGGCGACGGTCAGAGAAAAATAGGTGAGGGAGTAAATTCTGATTTTTCAGAATAAGTCTTTTTCTCAATTTGATCAATCAACTATATCTTACTCTGGATTAATTGATGACAATTGTTCTTGATCATGTGAGTGGGTCTCCTTGATCCATTTATTCCAATTCTGTTGCTATTAGAAATTTTTTAAATTTAACAAGTGAGTTCCCTTCCAATTGATTTCCTTGTCCATGTTAATTGTAGGGTTCTAGTAACTAATTAAAGTTCAGTATATTTGATTGATCTGATCCCTTGTATACTTAAGTTTTACATTTTCTATTTTTTCGAATTATAGGTTTCTTTCCAATTGGCATGAGAACTACATTTCCCCGCGAAATCTACTGTAAGCTCATGATACCTTACACATCAATCTAAACTTGAAGAAAATAAAATAAATAAATAAATAAAAATAATGATATCAATCGCCCACATGTTTCCTTGAATTGGCATGATCGATTTCAGTGCCATTCACCAAGAGTTTAATCAAATACTGAAAGAAAAATTTTGAAAGAAGTAATACTGTTAGGATAAGCTTCGAGTTCAATGCTTTCTTTTAGTGCTACTCTAAAGACTTAATAGTGATGGATTTCAGAGATTAATTGTTCATAAGCAGGTCTATTCAGATCAATAGCTAGCTGTAAATAATTGTAAATGAATAATTCAGGGATTTAGCTGCCTGTAGGTTTTATCCTTTATAGAAAGAACTAGTTTCTGTTCGGAAAAATGATACATATAACTTAATGAATTCATGATAATTATTTCGTGTCTTTTCTTTTAAGAAATTTCTCACAATAGAACCTTTCACATACTTGTGATCGAAGCTTAAGGAGTGTGAAACCTCATTGATTAGAGAGGGGTCTCTAACTTCTTTGTTTCTTAGTAAATTTAACAACGTAGGCACTTATGCCCTCATTATTATTTCAGTTCATCGGGTTCCTCCAGTTTTTATGTTAATAGAAATGATTCTAGTCATAAGCAAGAGTGGAATGATCAATTCACTGAGTAAGATCTAGACGGGTACAACGAGTAAGTTTACATAAGATCTGCAAGATTTAAATCAGTCAATTGACTTTAGTTATTAGGATGTGAAAGAGAAGAATTGTGGAAAATGTATATTTATTTGCTACTAGCTGTAAGAGCATGTGAAATACATGTTGAGGGGAAAAAATAAAAGAATTTTAAAATTTTGGATAAGAGAACATGTAAAATGATACTAAGGAGGCCGGAATTTTACTAATTAATAGAAAATGTATAAATCAATAGCAATTAAGTAACATAAAAGCGATATGATATTAAGAATAAGAATAGTAAGTATGAGTACAAATAGAACAATGAAAATAGAAGAAAGAGTAAGAGACAATGCAAATATTATTCTATAGAGAACAGACTGAATTTGAGAGGGACATGAAGAAAAATATAAACAACCAAATATTATTAAATAAATTTAATGACCTTATGGTCGGGCGCCTCCATCTCAAGATTGGATATGTTTGGGCCTGGCTCCATCGACTTCCAAAGAGGCATAAGATCTCTGGTATGGCACGGACAGGGGAGCCTATCTGACGTGTCAGTGTAACATTGAATTTCTCGCAGTTAATATGTAATATCCCTTATTTAATAATACCATATAATTAATTTTAAATATTTACCTGTTTCTACCTATTATCTTATTATTATTAATTAACTTGATTTAGTATCATTATTAGTATTATTATTATTATTATGTATGACTTGTAGACTCTTATTGCTTATATTTAATTATTTTAAATTATTATTAATGGGTAGTATTATTATTTTCATTTCAAGCTCAATAAGCTCAGCACATTCTCCTTTCCTTTTTGTTTTCTTTTCTTTTTTATGCTAAGCCCACATGGGTCAATCCCACTTCCTTATTTTCATTCATTTACTTCTCCTTTTTCTATTTTTCTTTAAGCCTAAAAACTAAGCCCGCGAGCCCACTCACTATTTTCTTATTCTTTCTATTACTTATTTCTTTTAACTAAAACCCAATAATCTATAGCACATTACCATTGAGATCCTTACCCATTTAACCCAAAACCTAATCCTAACCCTAATCAAAATCCTATCTTATCAAATTTTTTTCATTAATCTTAGCTAATCCTAATTTAAATCCTAACAAAAATCATATCTAAACTGAATCTCCTTGAGATTTTTAGCAATCTTCAATTCTTATCCAAACTACTAAATTAAGTAATCTAAATCTAACTAGAATTCAAGTTTCTAAAATATCTAATAATCTATAAAAAGACCTAAACTCCTCCTTTCTCTACTACATCAAGAGAAAACCCTAATCCCAACTCTTCCCACTTCCATCTTTTCCTTCTCCTCAAGCAGATCGTCAAGAAAACAGGGCTTCGAGGCACAGGGATTGAGGAGCAAATAAGGAGAAACAACTCAAGCAAGTAGATCTAACTTGAGAATTTAATTTCAGCCTTTCTTTTAAAAAAATAATAAATTAAATTAGAACCACAAGAATAAATTATTAATTTCAGCAATATGCTACACAACCTATCTATACCCGTATGGCAAAACACACCGCAATATATTTATTGATTCCTAAAAACTTTGATCATTGTTTTAATACTTCATAAAGCCTTGATTGGAACAAATCAATCCAAGTAAATTAATTTTTCTTAATTAATATGATCCAAATAATCTAATCAATACCATGTCAATACTAAGGCCATCCATGAAATTTTTATACATCAAAACAAATTCAAAATCCAATTAAAATACATATCTAAATTTTATACACTTTACAAAACTTCTACAATTTGAACTAAAAAGATTTAAAAAAAAACAGAAAAATCCCGGATCAGGCCTGGGCCTGGCCTGCTCCGGCCTGAGACTGGTCTGAGCCTGGGCAGTTACATGTATATAAAAAAAAAGAATAAGAAAGAAAGAAAGAATAGAGTATTTGTAAATTGCAATAAAAATAATTATCTAAAAATGTCAAAAAAAAAGAGAAAATAATATAAATAATAATCTACAATTCTTCTACTTTCTATGATAAAAATTTTAGACAAATAGCAACATGAAATTAAATAAATCACCCACTTTAAACCATTTTCCTTAATGGTAAATTCTGACCCATTAAGCATTCTAATAATTTAAAGCCTATTAAAAATCTAATAAAAATTAAAAATTAGTTTAAATTAAACCTACTAAATTCATTAAACCTAGAGGATCACATTCCCAACCCCAAACTAATTAATCAAGATTAAAACCCATTATAACTCCCAAGTAGAACATTCTTTTAAAAATCTAACAACTTCTATTGAAATGAACCATGTAGATTTATCGGGGCCTTATGATTTCAGTGCTTTAGACTTGGGATCAAGTTCAGGTAAGTGTTTCTTTTCTTGCGTAATTTTTAATTTTGTTGTGAGTGTTATTTCCCCTTCAATTAAATAAGATGTTACCTTAAGGTTGAGTTATCTTGATGCTTGGATTTATGTATGACTTAGAGTTCAACTTGAGATTTACATAGGATCTTGATTCATATTTAGATGAGATCAATAATAGTTGGATTCTGATCATATGAGAGAATATCTTACCTTAATTTTTGATCTATCATATAATACAGATTTTGTACTAACAGTGCCAGTATTTTATTTGGATATATTCACTGATAAATCATCTGAGTAATGATGTTTATTGATATTCAGGTTTGAGTATAGAGACTTTCTAGATTTCATGTAGCTTGAGGATGTCCCACTCCTCAGTTATGATCTTGATTTGGATTGGAACTATTGGTGACGTAACTTAGAGTATAATCAGATTTAAATCGTGGATTTGAATGGTTCATGATGGTATTTATATGAGTGGATATCTAGCTGATATTATCAGCATATCTGGTTATTCTTATTGATGGTAAAATATGTGAAAGTTCAGTCAGACATTGATGATTGATTAAATAGGAGGTTCTTATTAAAGGGACGGGATCTTGGATTTGTCAAATAGACTCAATTAGATTGGAGTTGACTTAGGGGTTGAGAAATAAACGTTGAATGGGTTGACCTGCCCTGGTGGATTTTAGAGAGATATATACTTAATATGTTACTTGAGTTTTAAGATCTTGTGATTGACCTGGGTAGAGTGAGAGTATGTGATGATCGTTGATTCATTATAGCATAGCCTTATAGTTTGTTCTGGGTTACTTTATGCTTAGCGTGTATACGAGGGGTATTCTCCTCGCGTATATACGTCGTGGACTCTCGTCGCAACTCTGTTTCCACGTAATTTGGGAAGTGGAGCGTGACTGAGTTTTCCTGATATCAGAGCCAGGTTCAACATGAAAGAGAATCTAGTTCTTACCAGTAACAAGTTATAATTACACTGTAATATACATATACTATCCATACGATGATATTGACTCCATTTGGAATTGATCGTTCTCTATTTTGGGATCCATTTCTTGAATCTTTTGATATCCCTAATTTCAACTCTTTTTCTAGAGTAATCTGGGTTCTATGTTGATTCCTATCATCTTTTCAATTCTGTTTCCCTGATTTGCCTCCTGTATTTGATCACTTCATTTTAAAGCCGGTAGTAGAGATCAAAGCACGCAGCGGAAGCGTGGTGAAGTCTTAAAGCAGGGAGAAGCGGTGTGGAAGCTTCATCTTCTTGCTAATTTGATTTTTATCATTCCTCGCTTTATTGAAATTTCAAGGATAAAATTTTTATTAAGGTGGGTAGAATGTAATATCTCTTATTTAATAATACCATATAATTAATTTTAAATATTACCTGATTCTACCTATTATCTTATTAGTATTAATTAACTTGATTTAGTATCATTATTAGTATTATTATTATTATGTATGACTTGTAGACTCTTATTGCTTATATTTATTTATTTTAAATTATTATTAATGGGTAGTATTATTATTTTCATTTCAAGCCCAATAAGCTCAGCACATTCTCCTTTTCTTTTTTTTCTTTTCTTTTTTATGCTAAGCCCACATGGGCCAAGCCCACTTCCTTATTTTCATTCATTTACTTCTCCTTTTTCTATTTTTCTTTAAGCCTAAAAATTAAGCCCGTGAGCCCACTCTGTATTTTCTTATTCTTTCTATTACTCATTTTTTTAACTAAAGCCCAATAATCTATAACCCATTACCATTGAGATCCTTTACCATTTAACCCAAAACCCAATCCTAACCCAAATCAAAATCCTATCTTATCAAATCTTTTTCATTAATCTTAGCTAATCCTAATTTAAATCCTAGCAAAAATCATGTCTAAACTGAATCTCCTTGAGATTTTTAGCAATCTTCAATTCTTATCTAAACTACTAAATTAAGGAATCTAAATCTAACTAGAATTCAAGTTTCTAAAATATCTAATAATCTATATAAACACCCAAAATCCTCCTTTCTCTTCTACCTCAAGAGAAAACCCTAATCCTAACTCTCCCCACTTCCATCTTTCCCTTCTCCTTCCCTTCTCCTTAAGCGGATCATGAAGGAAACAGGGCTTCGAGGCACAGAGATTGAGGAGCACAGGGATTGAGGAGCAAATAAGGAGGAACAACTCAAGTAAGTAGATCTAAGTTGTGAATTTAATTTCAGTCTTTTTTTTAAAAAATAATAATAAATTAAATTAGAACCATAAGAATAAATTATTAATACTCAACCTATCTATACCTATATAGCAAAACTCACCGCAATATATTTATTGATTCCTAAAAACTTTGATCATTGTTTTAATACTTCACAAAGCCTTGATTGGAACAAATCAATCCAAGTAAGTAAATTAGTTTTTCTTAATTAATATGATACAAATAATCTAATCAATACCATGTCAATACTAGGGCCATCCATGAAATTTTTATACATCAAAACCAATTCAAAATCCAATTAAAATACATATCTAAATTTTATACACTTTACAAAACTTCTACAATTTGATCTAAAAAGATTTAAAAAAAAACAAAACAGAAAAATCCCGGACCTGGCCTGGGCCTGGCCTACTTCAGCCTGAGACTAGTCTGGGCCTGGGCTATTACATGTATATAAAAAAAGAATAAGAAAGAAAGAATAGAGTATTTGTAAATTGCAATAAAAATAATTAGCTAAAAATGTCAAAAAAAAGAGAAAATAATATAAATAATAATCTACAATTCTTCTACTTTATATGATAAAATTTTAGACAAATAGTAACATGAAATTAATTCAAATCAACCACTTTAAACCATTTTCCTTAATGGTAAATTCTGACCCATTAAGCATTCTAATAATTTAAAGCCTATTAAAAATCTAATAAAAATTAAAAATTGGTTTAAATTAAACCTAATAAATTCATTAAGCCTAGAGGATCACATTCCCAACCCCAAACTAATTAATCAAGATTAAAATCCATTATAACTCCCAAGTAGAACATTCTTTTAAAAATCTAACAACTTCTATTGAAATAAACCATGTAGATTTATCGGGGCCTTATGATTTCAGTGCTTTAGACTTGGGATCAAGTTCAGGTGAGTGTTTCTTTTCTTGCGTAATTTTAATTTTGTTGTGAGTGTTCTTTCCCCTTCAATTAAATAAGATGTTACCTTAAGGTTGAGTTATCTTGATGCTTGGATTTATATCTGGACGTAGAGTTCAACTTGAGATTTACATGGGATCTTGATTCATATTTAGATGAGATCAATAATAGTTGAATTCTGATCATATGGGAGAATATCTTATCTTGATTTTTGATCTATCATATAATACACATTTTATACTAACAGTGCCAGTATTTTATTTGGATATATTCACCGATAAATCATCTGAGTAATGATGTTTATTGATATTCAGGTTTGAGTATAGAGACTGTCTAGATTTCATGTAGCTTGAGGATGTCCCACTCCTCAGTTATGATCTTGATTTGGATTGAAACTATTGGTGACGTAACTTAGAGTATAATCAGATTTAAATCATGGATTTGAATGGTTCATGATGGTATTTATATGAGTGGATATCTGGCTGATATTATCAGCATATCTGGTTATTCTTATTGATGGTAAAATATGTGAAAGTTCAGTCAGACATTGATGATTGATTAAATAGGAGGTTCTTATTAAAGGGACGGGATCTTGGATTTGTCAAATAGACTCAATTAGATTGGAGTTGACTTGGGGGTTGAGAAATAAACGTTGTTTGGGTTGACCTGCCCCGGTGGATTTTAGAGAGATATATCCTTGATATGTTACTTGAGTTTTAAGATCTTGTGATTGACCTGGGTAGAGTGAAAGTATGTGATGATCGTTGATTCATTATAGCATAGCCTTATAGTTTGTTCTGGGTTACTTTTATGCTTAGCGTGTATATGTGGGGTATTCTCCTCGCGTATATACGTCGTGGACTCTCGTCGCGACTTTGTTTCCACGTAATTTGGGAAGCGGGGCGTGACTGGATTTTCTTGGTATCAGAGCCAGGTTCAATATAAAAAAAGAATCTAGTTCTTACCAGTAATAAGTTATAATTACACTGTAATATACATATACTATCCATATGATGATATTGACTCCATTTGGAATTGATCGTTCTTTATTTTGGGATCCATTTCTTGAATCTTTTGATATCCCTAATTCCAACTCTTTTTCTAGAGTAATCTGGGTTCTATCTTGATTCCTATCATCTTTTCAATTCTGTTTCCCTGATTTTGCCTTCTGAGTTTGATCACTTCATTTTAAAGCCGATAGCAGAGATCAAAACACGCAGCGAAAGCGTGGTGAAGTCTTGATGCAGTGAGAAGCGGTGTGGAAGCTTCATCTTCCTAATTTGATTTTTATAATTCCTCGCTTTATTGAAATTTTGAGGATGAAATTTTTATTAAGGTGGGTAGAATGTAATGTCTCTTATTTAATAATACCATATAATTAATTTTAAATATTTACATGATTCTACCTATTATCTTATTAGTATTAATTAACTTGATTTAGTATCATTATTAGTATTATTATTATGTATGACTTGTAGACTCTTATTGCTTATATTTAATTATTTTAAATTATTATTAATGGGTAGTATTATTATTTTCATTTCAAGCCCAATAAGCTCAGCACATTCTCCTTTTTTTTGTTTTCTTTTCTTTTTTATGCTAATCCCACATGGGCCAAGCCCACTTCCTTAATTTCATTCAATTACTTCTCCTTTTTCTATTTTTCTTTAAGCCCAAAAATTAAGCCTGTGAGCCCACTCTGTATTTTCTTATTCTTCCAATTACTCTTTTTTTTTAACTAAAGCCCAACAATCTATAACCCATTACCATTGAGATCCTTACCCATTTAACCCAAAAACCAATCCTAACCCTAATCAAAATCCTATCTTATCAAATCTTTTTCATTAATCTTAGCTAATCCTAATTTAAATCCTAGCAAAAATCATGTCTAAACTGAATCTCCTTGAGATTTTTAGCAATCTTCAAAACTTATCTAAACTACTAAATTAAGGAATCTAAATCTAACTAGAATCAAGTTTCTAAATTATCTAATAATCTATATACAGACCCAAAATTCTCCTTTCTCTTCTACCTCAAGAGAAAACCCTAATCCCAACTCTCCCCACTTCCATCTTTCCCTTCTCCTCAAGCGGATCATGAAGGAAACAGGGCTTCGAGACACAGAGATTGAGGAGCACAGGGATTGAGGAGCAAATAAGGAGGAACAACTCAAGTAAGTAGATCTAAGTTGTGAATTTAATTTCAGTCTTTCTTTTTAAAAAAATAATAATAAATTAAATTAGAACCACAAGAATAAATTATTAATTTCAGCAATATGCTACTCAACCTATCTATACCCGTATAGCAAAACTCACCGCAATATATTTATTGATTCCTAAAAACTTTGATCATTGTTTTAATACTTCACAAAGCCTTGATTGGAACAAATCAATCCAAGTAAGTAAATTAGTTTTTCTTAATTAATATGATACAAATAATCTAATCAATACCATGTCAATACTAGGGCCATCCATGAAATTTTTATACATCAAAACCAATTCAAAATCCAATTAAAATACATATCTAAATTTTATACACTTTACAAAACTTCTACAATTTCATCTAAAAAGATTTTAAAAAAAACAAAACAGAAAAATCCCGGACCAGGCCTGGGCCTGGCCTGCTTCAGCCTGAGACTGGTCTGGGCCAGGGCTATTACATGTATATAAAAAAAAAGAATAAGAAAGAAAGAAAGAAAGAATAGAGTATTTGTAAATTGCAATAAAAATAATTAGCTAAAAATGTCAATAAAAGAAGAGAAAATAATATAAATAATAATCTACAATTCTTCTACTTTCTATGATAAAAATTTTAGACAAATAGCAACATGAAATTAATTCAAATCACCCACTTTAAACCATTTTCCTTAATGGTAAATTCTGACCCATTAAGCATTCTAATAATTTAAAGCCTATTAAAAATCTAATAAAAATTAAAAATTGGTTTAAATTATACCTAATAAATTCATTAAGCCTAGATGATCACATTCCCAACCCCAAACTATTAATCAAGATTAAAATCCATTATAACTCTCAAGTAGAACATTCTTTTAAAAATCTAACAACTTCTATTGAAATAAACCATGTAGATTTATCGGGGACTTTTGATTTCAGTGCTTTAGACTTGGGATCAAGTTCAGGTAAGTGTTTCTTTTCTTGCGTAATTTTTAATTTTGTTGTGAGTGTTCTTTCCCCTTCAATTAAATAAGATGTTACCTTAAGGTTGAGTTATCTTGATGCTTGGATTTATATATGGACGTAGAGTTCAACTTGAGATTTACATGGGATCTTGATTCATATTTAGATGAGATCAATAATAGTTGAATTCTGATCATATGGGAGAATATCTTATCTTTATTTTTGATCTATCATATAATACACATTTTGTACTAACAGTGCCAGTATTTTATTTGGATATATTCACCGATAAATCATCTGAGTAAAGATGTTTATTGATATTCAGGTTTGAGTATAGAGACTTTCTAGATTTCATGTAGCTTGAGGATGTCCCACTCCTTAGTTATGATCTTGATTTGGATTGGAACTATTGGTGACGTAACTTAGAGTATAATCAGATTTAAATCGTGGATTTGAATGGTTCATGATGGTATTTATATGAGTGGATATCTGGCTGATATTATCAGCATATCTGATTATTCTTATTGATGGTAAAATATGTGAAAGTTCAGTCAGACATTGATGATTGATTAAATAGGAGGTTCTTATTAAAGGGACGGGATCTTTGATTTGTCAAATAGACTCAATTAGATTGGAGTTGACTTGGGGGTTGAGAAATAAATGTTGTTTGGGTTGACCTGCCCCGGTGGATTTTAGAGAGATATATACTTGATATGTTACTTGAGTTTTAAGATCTTGTGATTGATCTGGGTAGAGTGAGAGTGTGTGATGATTGTTGATTCATTATAGCATAGCCTTATAGTTTGTTCTGGGTTACTTTATGCTTAGCGTGTATACGTGGGGTATTCTCCTCGTGTATATACGTCGTGGACTCTCGTCGCGACTCTGTTTCCACGTAATTTGGGAAGCAGGGCGTGACTGGATTTTCTTGGTATCAGAGCCAGGTTCAATATAAAAAAGAATCTAGTTCTTACCAGTAACAAGTTATATTTACACTGTAATATACATATACTATCCATATGATGATATTGACTCCATTTGGAATTGATCGTTCTCTATTTTGGGATCCATTTCTTGAATCTTTTGATATCCCTAATTCCAACTCTTTTTCTAGAGTAATCTGGGTTCTATCTTGATTCCTATCATCTTTTCAATTCTGTTTCCCTGATTTTGCCTTCTGAGTTTGATCACTTCATTTTAAAGCCGGTAGCAGAGATCAAAGCACGCAGCGAAAGCGTGGTGAAGTCTTGATGCAGTGAGAAGCGGTGTGGAAGCTTCATCTTCTTCCTAATTTGATTTTTATCATTCCTCGCTTTATTGAAATTTTGAGGATGAAATTTTATTAAGGTGGGTAGAATGTAATATCTCTTATTTAATAATACCTTATAATTAATTTTAAATATTTACCTGATTCTACCTATTATCTTATTAGTATTAATTAACTTGATTTAGTATCATTATTAGTATTATTATTATTATGTATGACTTGTAGACTCTTATTGCTTATATTTAATTATTTTAAATTATTATTAATGGGTAGTATTATTATTTTCATTTCAAGCCCAATAAGCTCAGCACATTCTCCTTTTTTTTGTTTTCTTTTCTTTTTTATGCTAAGCCCACATGGGCCAAGGCCACTTCCTTATTTTCATTCAATTACTTCTTCTTTTTCTATTTTTCTTTAAGCCCAAAAATTAAGCCCGTGAGCCCACTCTGTATTTTCTTATTCTTCCTATTACTCATTTTTTTTAACTAAAGCCCAATAATCTATAACCCATTACCATTGAGATCCTTACCCATTTAACCCAAAACCCAATCCTAACCCTAATCAAAATCCTATCTTATCAAATCTTTTTCATTAATCTTAGCTAATCCTAATTTAAATCCTAGCAAAAATCATGTCTAAACTGAATCTCCTTGAGATTTTTAGCAATCTTCATTACTTATCTAAACTACTAAATTAAGGAATCTAAATCTAACTAGAATTCAAGTTTCTAAATTATCTAATAATCTATATACACACCCTAAATCCTCCTTTCTCTTCTACCTCAAGAGAAAACCCTAATCCCAACTCTCCCCACTTCCATCTTTCCCTTCTCCTCAAGCGGATCATGAAGGAAACAGGGCTTCGAGGCACAGAGATTGAGGAGCACAGGGATTGAGGAGCAAATAAGGAGGAACAACTCAAGTAAGTAGATCTAAGTTGTGAATTTAATTTCAGTCTTTCTTTTTAAAAAAATAATAATAAATTAAATTAGAACCACAAGAATAAATTATTAATTTCAGCAATATGCTACTCAACCTATCTATACCCGTATAGCAAAACTCACCGCAATATATTTATTGATTCCTAAAAACTTTGATCATTGTTTTAATACTTCACAAAGCCTTGATTGGAACAAATCAATCCAAGTAAGTAAATTAGTTTTTCTTAATTAATATGATACAAATAATCTAATCAATACCATGTCAATACTAGGGCCATCCATGAAATTTTTATACATCAAAACCAATTCAAAATCCAATTAAAATACATATCTAAATTTTATACACTTTACAAAACTTCTACAATTTCATCTAAAAAGATTTAAAAAAAACAAAACAGAAAAATCCCGGACCAGGCCTGGGCCTGGCTTGCTTCAGCCTGAGACTGGTCTGGGCCAGGGCTATTACATGTATATAAAAAAAAAAGAATAAGAAAGAAAGAAAGAAAGAATAGAGTATTTGTAAATTGCAATAAAAATAATTAGCTAAAAATGTCAATAAAAAAAGAGAAAATAATATAAATAATAATCTACAATTCTTCTACTTTCTATGATAAAATTTTTAGACAAATAGCAACATGAAATTAATTCAAATCACCCACTTTAAACCATTTTCCTTAATGGTAAATTCTGACCCATTAAGCATTCTAATAATTTTAAGCGTATTAAAAATCTAATAAAAATTAAAAATTGGTTTAAATTATACCTAATAAATTCATTAAGCCTAGAGGATCACATTCCCAACCCCAAACTATTAATCAAGATTAAAATCCATTATAACTCCCAAGTAGAACATTCTTTTAAAAATCTAACAACTTCTATTGAAATAAACCATGTAGATTTATCGGGGCCTTATGATTTCAGTGCTTTAGACTTGGGATCAAGTTCAGGTGAGTGTTTCTTTTCTTGCATAATTTTTAATTTTGTTGTGAGTGTTCTTTCCCCTTTAATTAAATAAGATGTTAACTTAAGGTTGAGTTATCTTGATGCTTGGATTTATATATGGACCTAGAGTTCAACTTGAGATTTACATGGGATCTTGATTCATATTTAGATGAGATCAATAATAGTTGAATTCTGATCATATGGGAGAATATCTTATCTTGATTTTTGATCTATCATATAATACAGATTTTGTACTAACAGTGCCAGTATTTTATTTGGATATATTCATCGATAAATCATCTGAGTAATGATGTTTATTGATATTGAGGTTTGAGTATAGAGACTTTCTAGATTTCATGTAGCTTGAGGATGTCCCACTCCTTAGTTATGATCTTGATTTGGATTGGAACTATTGGTGACGTAACTTAGAGTATAATCAGATTTAAACCGTGGATTTGAATGGTTCATGATGGTATTTATATGAGTGGATATCTGGCTGATATTATCAGCATATCTGATTATTCTTATTGATGGTAAAATATGTGAAAGTTCAGTCAGACATTGATGATTGAATAAATAGGAGGTTCTTATTAAAGGGACGGGATCTTGGATTTGTCAAATAGACTCAATTAGATTGGAGTTGACTTGGGGGTTGAGAAATAAACGTTGATTAGGTTGACCTGACTCGATGGATTTTAGAGAGATATATATACTTGATATGTTACTTGAGTTTTAAGATCTTGTGATTGACCTGGGTAGAGTGAGAGTATGTGATGATCGTTGATTCATTATAGCATAGCCTTATAGCTTGTTCTGACTACTTTAGGCTTAGCGTGTATACGTGTGGTATTCTCCTCACGTATATACGTCGCTGACTCTCGTCGCGACTCCGTTTCCACGTAATTTGTGAAGCGGGGCGTGATAGGGTTTTCTTGGTATCAGAGCTAGGTTCAACATAAAGAGAGAATCTAGTTCTTACCAGTAATTTGAAACAATTTATAATTACACTGCAATATACATATAGTATCCATACGATGATATTGACTCCATTTGGAATTGATCGTTCTCTCTTTTGGGATCCATCTCTTGAATCTTTTGATATCCTTGATTTCAACTCTTTTTCTAGAGTAATCTGGGTTCCATTTTGATTCCTATCCTCTTTCCAGTTCTGTTTCCCTGATTTTACCTCCTGAGTTTGATCACTTTATTTTAAAGCCGGTAGCAGAGATCAGAGCACGCAGCGGAAGCGTGGTGAAGTCTTGAAGTAGTGAGAAGCGGTGTGGAAGCTTCATCTTCTTCCTAAGTTGATTTTTATCATTCCTCGCCTTATTGAAATTTCGAGGACGAAATTTTTGTTAAGGTGGGTAGAATGTAATATCCCTTATTTAATAATACCATATAATTAATTTTAAATATCGAACTGATTCTACCTATTATCTTATTATTATTAATTAACTTGATTTAGTATCATTATTAGTATTATTATTATGTATGACTTGTAAACTCTTATTGCTTATATTTAATTATTTTAAATTATTATTAATGGGTAGTATTATTATTTCATTTCAAGCCCAATAAGTTCAGCACATTCTCCTTTCCTTTTTGTTTTCTTTTCTTTTTTATGCTAAGCCCACATGGGCCAAGCCCACTTCCTTATTTTCATTCATTTACTTCTCCTTTTTCTATTTTTCTTTAAGCCCAAAAATTATGCCCCTATTTTCTTATTCTTCCTATTACTCATTTTTTTTTAACTAAAGCCCAATAATCTATAACTCATTACCATTGAGATCCTTACCCATTTAACCTAAAACTCAATCCTAACCCTAATCAAAATCCTATCTTATCAAATCTTTTTCATTAATCTTAGCTAATTCTAATTTAAATCCTAGCAAAAATCATATCTAAACTGAATCTCCTTGAGATTTTTAGCAATCTTCAATTCTTATCTAAACTACTAAATTAAGGAATCTAAATCTAACTAGAATTCAAGTTTCTAAAATATCTAATAATCTATATAAAGACCCAAAATCCTTCTTTCTCTTCTACCTCAAGAGAAAACCCTAATCCCAACTCTCCCCACTTCCATCTTACCCTTCTCCTCAAGCAGGTCGTGAATGAAACAGGGCTTCGAGGCATAAGGATTGAGGAGCAAATAAGGAGGAACAACTCAAGTAAGTAGATCTAACTTGTGAATTTAATTTCAGTATTTCTTTTTAAAAAAAATAATAAATTAAATTAGAACCACAATAATAAATTATTAATCTAACCAATATGCTACTCAACCTATCTATACCCGTATGGCAAAACTCACCGCAATATATTTATTGATTCCTAAAAACTTTGATCATTGTTTTAATACTTCACAAAGCCTTGATTGGAACAAATCAATCCAAGTAAGTAAATTAGTTTTTCTTAATTAATATGATACAAATAATCTAATCAATACCATGTCAGTACTAGGGCCATCCATGAAATGTTTATACATCTAAACCAATTCAAAATCCAATTAAAATACATATCTAAATTTTATACACTTTACAAAACTTCTACAATTTGATCTAAAAAGATTTAAAAAAAAACAAAACAGAAAAATCCCGGACCAGGCCTGGGCTGGCCTGCTCCGGCCTGAGACTGTCTGGGCCTGGGCTGTTACATGTATATATAATAAAAGAATAAGAAAGAAAGAAAGAAAGAAAAGAGTATTGTAAATTGCAAAAAAAATAATTAGCTAAAAATGTCAAAAAAATAGAGAAAAAATATAAATAATAATCTACAATTCTTCTACTTTCTATTATAAAAATTTTAGACAAATAGCAACTGAAATTAAATCAAATCACCTACTTTAAACCATTTTCCTTAATGGTAAATTCTGACCCATTAAGCATTCTAATAGTTTAAAGCCTATTAAAAATCCAATAAAAATTAAAAATTGGTTTAAATTAAACCTACTAAATTCATTAAGCCTAGAGGATCACATTCCAACCCTAAACTAATTAATGAAGATTAAAACCCATTATAACTCCCAAGTAGAACATTCTTTTAAAAATCTAACAACTTCTATTGAAATGAACCATGTAGATTTATCGGGGCCTTATGATTTCAGTGCTTTAGACTTGGGATCAATTTCAGGTGAGTGTTCTTTTCTTGCATAATTTTTAATTTTGTTATGAGTGTTCTTTCCCCTTCAATTAAATAAGATGTTACCTTAAGGTTGAGTTATCTTGATGCTTGGATTTATATATGGACCTAGAGTTCAACTTGAGATTTACATGGGATCTTGATTCATATTTAGATGAGATCAATAATAGTTGGATTCTGATCATATGGGAGAATATCTTACCTTGATTTTTGTTCTATCATATAATACAGCTTTTGTACTAACAGTTGCAAGTATTTTATTTGGATATATTAACTGAAAAATCATCTGAGTAATGATGTTTATTGATATCGAGGTTTGAGTATAGAGACTTTCTAGATTTCATGTAGCTTGAGGATGTCCCACTCCTTAGTTATGATCTTGATTTGGATTGGAACTATTGGTGATGTAACTTAGAGTATAATCAGATTTAAATCGTGGATTTGAATGGTTCATGATGGTATTTATATGAGTGGATATCTGGCTGATATTATCAGCATATCTCATTATTCTTATTGATGGTAAAATATGTGAAAGTTCAGTCAGACATTGATGATTGATTAAATAGGAGGTTCTTATTAAAGGGACGGGATCTTGGATTTGTCAAATAGACTCAATTAGATTGGAGTTGACTTGGGGGTTGAGAAATAAACGTTGATTGGGTTGACTTGACCCGGTGGATTTTAGAGAGAGATATATTTGATATGTTACTTGAGTTTTAAGATCTTGTGATTGACTTGGGTAGAGTGAGAGTATGTGATGATCGTTGATTGATTATAGCATAACATTATAGCTTGTTCTGGGTTACTTTAGGCTTAGCGTGTATACGTGGGGTATTCTCCTCGCGTATATACGTCGCCGACTCTCGTCGCGACTCTGTTTTCACGTAATTTGGGAAGTGGGGCGTGACATAATAAAATGGGCTACTTATTATTGTTTGAAAAGATAATGTTATATAGTAATAATGGTTGGCGAGCACGCATTTTGCGCGAGCAAAGCGGTCGAGAGATCAGACAGGCATGCTGAGGGCGAGCATGAGCATCAACAAGTCTGAGGGCTGGCACGAGTTTCGATCCCTGAAGCTCGTGAACGCCTACTATGACGCTTCATGACCATGGCCTCAATCACTATATCCTTTAGTGAATTTATCTATACTAAAGTTTGATTGTCCAACCCATATATGTATCAACTAGAAATTTTGGTGTAACACAACCATGTGTGGTCCAAATTGATGCCATCTTGCACTTGTTAGTAATAATTCTCCTTTGAGAATTTCAGTATATATCATCTACCATGCAATATTGAAATCCAACTCATTTAGAAATATATCATGCTCGCTTGTATCCTAATTCTATACTAAACACACAAACTAAGAATTTGTCCTTGTAAGTATCTTTCCTCTCCTTGAACTTGTGAGAAATTAAATTGGGGTTCTGCAAACTGGTAGGGAAATATTTATATGAATCTTAATGTTTAACAACTTCATTGTCATCACTGCTAGCAACTTGGAATGATTCTTTTTTTTTTTGTTATCCAAACCCCTTTTTAGTTCATTACGTTTTTGTTTTACAGTCTTATTTGTGATATCATTGAGAAATACATAATGATATTAGAGAGTATCTTTGTCAGTGTCTCTAAGAAATCTTTAATTAAAACACTGCAGGTAAGCTAAAAAGTTGGCATAAATAGCATGAGCCTTCAAATTTGTCCTATGATGAATTTGTGAAGGTCATGTGGGAAACTAAAACGATAAACTGAGAAACAAAAAGTCATTAAAGTTGTTAACTGATATATTCAATAACATGTTAAGATTGTGCCATTAGAAATTTTATTCTCCTCTATCTATGAACAACCAATATTGATTATGTTTAAATTGTTAATGGACGAATACAAAAATGTTAAGAGACTCGAGATGCTAATGAACAGAACGAGAAATTTGGGCAACCTACTACTGTAAATACAAGGCCAATATTAATATTGGTATACAGGTGTAAATTATCCCAGGAAAGTCTTTAGAAACTATATTGATAAACAGAGGAGTGGATGAAAAATAATGGGGTACTAATGGCTCATTGTTTAAAATGACTTATAGTTTGATATAGCTTATTGTTTGATATAGCAATTGGTACATGAGTGTATTTATATACAATAGTATTAGGCATTGTGTTGTGCGCACCGACAACAACCAACAGAGAATCACACAATCTCCACAACCACAAAGAACACCCAAATCACAGAAATCACAAGAGAAGAACACACAATCACAAAACACACGATTTAACGAGGTTCGGCCTGAATACCTACGTCCTCGGGGTAATCAATGGAGAGATTATTACTTTAAGGAGGATTACAACTTGCTAGCAACCTCTTTGAATGCAAGAGAGATGCAGCCTTTTTTTTCCGCAGCCTTTGTGATTGCTTACAACCCTAGAAACCAAAACAGCCTTAAATACCCAAATCTGCGGAGCAGCAGAATTTTCGCCCAAACCGTCTGTGTCGGTCGACCAGTCGACCGACTACCTACTTCCTCTTCCGGTCGACCGGGAACGGTCGACCCAGAAAACCCGAGAGATGGGTTGATTACAGTCAGTCCTTCTCGTCGACCGACCGGGGTCGACCGCTGCCTGGCCTGTGCACGTCGTGCACGTCGGTCGACCGGACCGGTCGACCGAACCCTGCCAGATACTGCTGCTGCTGCTGTTTTCTGCTGTTTCTTCCATCGTCTCTTGTCGCCGACTTCCTCTACGATCCCTTGATGGTCCGGGTCGACTCCCTCAGTAAAAATCTCTCTCTTTCAAATAATTCTCCACCTCGGCGAAGATTCCAAAATCTGAGCCGACATCCAACGAACCCCAGTCTATCACCTGGCGAAATCGACACACGATCTCGGCGAAATTGACACACGATCTCGGCTTGCGCGCACCAGACGAAATCGACACACGATCTCGGCGAAATCGACACACGATCTCGGCTTGGAATCTTTAGCTCAGCTATTCCTGGAAAACATCGCACATGCCTTCCCTGCACTTCACCTTAGGAGAATTTCCATACCTGCCGATCACTAACCATGGCTCCCTCTCCGCAACTTCACGACCTCACGAAGACTTCCTTATGAGCCAACACTGACTCTCCACTAACTAGCTCTATCTAGTCTACCTGTCTTCCACTGACGGTCCACCAAGTCTGCGTAGAGCACACCAAATCATCGGCTTCTCCTGGATGCACACCACTCCTTATGCAAGCTCAACATCTTCTCTCCGGAAGATAGTACTGTTCTTCGAGATCACAAACACTTCACCTCTACGTGAAGTCCAACTGGCTACACCACTTCACCGCTAAATGGAGTCTCTTCACCTCTACGTGAAGTTTCTCCAACTCTACGTGAAGCTCCAATCAGCCACAACTCTTCACCTCTACGTGAAGATCCAAAATTACTTCTCGAAAAACCCAAATGGCTTCATAAGAGTTGCATCACCAATGGCTGCGCCTTTACGGCTGCCTACGTACCTTTGCCCAAAAGGATCAAGCCAAACGTAGTTCATTTAAAATGAGCTTCATCAAGCTCCAATAATAGTACCTGTTCCTGCAGCAGTGAACCTGTTAGACTGAGTCATATGAACCTCTTCCCGACCATCATGGAGGACAACGGCCTTCAACTTCAGCTTGTCGATATCACAAGCTTGAGATCCATGCTTCTTTAACCACGACCGTGGTTTCACCTTAGTTCCATTTGCTGCAAATAACTCGACATCCTCAACAATGTCGTCAACCTGTTCAGCATCACCTTTGGTATCATGAACTCCACCCGGTGTCACCTCCGTTGAAGTATCCTTTGATGCCGAACCAACTGGAGATGATGGAGTAGCATCAACCTCCACCCGCTGCAATCTTCCCTTGGTCTTCGTCCTCTCCACCTGCTGAGAGACGGTGGACTTCAACACTGAAGTCTCTCCAAAAATGACATTCCTGCTCATCACGATCTTCTTGTCTTTGGGATCCCACAACCTGTAGCTGTTCTTCTTGAAACCCAAATAGACAAACTTCTTTGCTCGCGGATTCACCTTGCCATTCTTGGCGCTGAAGTAAGCCGGACTTCCAAATTCCCGCAGCACACCACGATCTTGAAAAGCCTTTCCAGACCAATTTTCTAATGGAATTTTACACCCTATTACAGTCGATTGATTCTTGAGATGGCTAGCATATTCTGTCGCCTCAGCCCAAAGCGACTTGTCCAATCCTGCATTAGACAATAACTTTAGAACCTCCTCCAGTAAGGAACGGACCACTTCTTTAGCCAACCCATCTGTACCTGTTGAGAAGTGAGTAGCAATCCCTGTGTTCTGGCCAAACTGTAGGAATCGGTCAATGTCTTTTCCAACATTACCAATATGAAGCTCCTTTATCTTCCTACCTATCTGCCTCTCCATTTTTCCTCTCCACTTCCTCAACACATCTAGGGCTTCACCCTTTGTCTCATAGGATATATCCATAACTGCCTAGATGAACAATCATTGAAAGAGACAAAGTACCTGTGACCTCCAAGCGATGCCGTCTTAGCAGGTCCCCATACACTCACGTGAACACAATCAAGAAGACCTTCATTGTGGTGAGTATTGGTGCTGAATCTCACCGTCTTCTTGTCCAGAACGCTGTGTCCACCTTCCAACTTGCAGGTAGCAGCACCTTCCATGGATTCCTTCTCTGCAGGAGCTTGCAAAGACCTTCCATCTTCGTGTCCGACCTTTCCCTGCCAGTCCTCCGGGCCAACATCATCTGAAGAACTTGAAGTCTCCACCTGATCTGTAATCGTACTACCCTTCAAGTAGTAGAGATTTCCTCGGCGGACGCCCTTCATCACCACCATCGAGCCCTTGATCATCCTGAGATCGCCATCTCGAACAGATATCACCATGCCCAATGCTTCCAAAGTTCCCACGGAGATGAGATTTCTCTTCAACTGAGGTACATACCTCACTCCTTTCAGCTCCTTTCCATCCCATCAAACATCCTGATTCGGATTGTACCTACACCCTCCACGCTACATGGGTGATCATCGCCCATAACGACCGAACACCCCTCCAGCTGCTCAAAGTTGGAAAACCAGCCTCGATTAGGGCACGCATGGTATGTTGTACCTGTATCCAGAATCCACTCATCTTTCCATGAGTTACCAATAATGGGAGAACTGACTGAAAACGAGAAACCTGACGAGTCCGAATCTGCTCCATCCGCCTGTGACCTGCTTCTCTGAGTATTCGTCACTTTTGCAAGATTTGTTTCAGCCTTCGACTCCTTCTTCTTCCCCTTGAACTTTGGACAGTCCACTTTCCAGTGCCCTATCTCTCGGCAGAAAATGCACTGATCCTTCCTCAGATCCCTATAGCCCGACCTGGACTTCGATCTTCCTCTCACCTCCTTGCCCTTCCTTGATGACCCCTGCCTCTTACTTCCAAAGCCTCCGCCACTGAGCTCGACTGAGAAGGATGCATCTCCTTCTTCCTTGTCTCATAACTCATCAGTGCAGATGACACTTCATCATACACAAGGTCTGCCTTCCATTGATAAACATCATAGTGAATGTCTCATACTCCTCCGGTGGGAGTGAGTTCATAAGAATGACTGCCTTGTCTTCCTCTCCTACCACGACATCCACGTTTATCAAATCTATAAGAAGCTTCGTATATCGGTGATGTGCTCATTTACTGTGCTCCCCTTCTTCATCCAAAATTGATACAGCTTACTCTTAAGCTACAACCTGGACTCTACACTCTTAGTCAGGTATTTCTTCTCTAGGGTTTCCCACAGTTTCTTCGCAGACGTCTCATGTTGCACAAGGTATTTTATATCTTGTGACAAACATGAACGTATCAAGCCACATGCCGATCTGTTCATCTTCGCCCACTCTTCATCAGTGGTCGTGTTCTTCCTTTTCTCCAATAGGAGCGTGTCCTCGAGGTTCGATGCATTCAGTGCATCCATAACCTCACACCTCCACATCCCGAAATTATTAGTTCCATTGAACTTAATAACTTCAATCCTTGGGTGATTGTTCATTGTCTTAACAGCTGCAGTTTTTTCTACCATTGAGGTCTTCTTTTGATTCTCTATTTATGCGGAAGAATAACCAAATTGGAATAAATCTCTACTCAGATAAAAATGAGATTTTTACCTGCCTCTTGAAACCCTAGATCGAGTTTCTCACCAGATCTACTCCACCACGGATTCAAAGAGCCCTCCTTGAGTCCTTCTGAGATCGACACACGATCTCCTTGAACACCCAATACCTCAGATCTGAGATCGACACACGATCTCCACCGGATCCGATCTCGAGCCCTCCGAATCCTCAGAAATCCCAAAGAGCAACCTGGCTCTGATACCACTTGTTGTGCGCACCGACAACAACCAACAGAGAATCACACAATCTCCACAACCACAAAGAACACCCAAATCACAGAAATCACAAGAGAAGAACACACAATCACAAAACACACAATTTAACGAGGTTCGGCCTGAATGCCTACGTCCTCGGGGCAATCAATGGAGAGATTATTACTTTAAGGAGGATTACAACTTGCTAGAAACCTCTTTGAATGCAAAAGAGATGCAGCCTTTCTTTTCCCGCAGCCTTTGTGATTGCTACAAACCCTAGAAACCAAAACAGCCTTAAATACCCAAATCTGCGGAGCAGCAGAATTTTTCGCCCAAACCCGTCTGTCGGTCGACCGGCCGGTCGACCGACTACCTACTTCCTCTTCCGGTCGACCGGAACAGTCGACCCAGAAAACCTGAGAGATGGGTTGATTACAGTCAGTCCTTCTCGGTCGACCGGCCGGTCGACCGCTGCCTGGCCTGTGCACGTCGTGCACGTCGGTCGACCGGACCGGTCGACCGAACCCTGCCAGATACTGCTGCTGCTGCTGTTTTCTGCTGTTTCTTCTATCGTCTCTTGTCGCCGACTTCCTCGACTCCCTTGATGGTCCGGGTCAACTCCCTCAGTAAAA
>JAVJIF010027687.1:0-53920 GCA_038442645.1 Agave tequilana | reverse complement strand
CACAAAGCCAAGCAAGGATCACCTCACAACTTGAGGGATACAAACCACTTGCACAAACAACCTCCTCAACCCAAGAGGGAAAAGCACAAAGCAAAGTATAGAGGGTTTACAACTTGTGGTTCAATAACAACCACAAACAATCTCTTTCTCGCACACAAAATCCTATAGAAAAGATAATAGATTTTAGCTCAAGTGTGGAGAAAACCAGTGGGATGGAAATCAAAAATCACAAAGAGAATCCTTGGGAAAAACTGAAACCAAGATATAGAAGATGAATCAAACTCTTTTTTTCCCCAAAACCCTTTTCTTTGAATTTCCAAACCCTAGCAAAAACACCAAAAAGATTGTTCAATTTGAATCCAAAACTTCTTTTAATTGCTGTGAAAACACCAGAGAGTAAGGAAAAATTCGCACAAAAATTCTTAGAGAAAAACTCTTTCCAATAGGGTATTTATAGACCCCAGAAAAATATAGTCGTTGGCAGCAGAAATGCCAGAAATACACTGCCGGTCGACCGGTCCGGTCGACCGCCCAACGGTCAATTTTTGCCCGTTCGCAGCTGCCGTCGACCGCCCCGGTCGACCCAAACAAACAGAGAGCTCTGCTCTCAGACCGGTCGACCGTCCCAGTGTCTCCAAACGTGCACAGATCTGTGCACGTCGGTCGACCGGCCCGGTCGACCGACTTCTTCCTAGTCGACTTGGTCTGTTGACTTAGTCGACTGGTGAAGCCCGGACCAGAAAACTGGGTAAGAAACATATTTAAAAATTCTTTTATCATTTCTAAAATCACCAAAATAGTTTTATCATTTTGCATTGATATATAAACATGTGGTAACAAGTTTAGCTCAAATATCAATCAATATGAACTATTTTTGTATCTTATCATTTTTACCAAAAACCGAAAACTGTATTTTCTAAAAACTTGGATTTTTTTAATAGAAAATACGTTTTGTCCAAAACACTTCCAAATACAAAACATGATATTAAACAACATTTAGGCATGATGTATATGGATATAATCCTATATACATGAATCAACTATATATCCATGTTTTTGTCATTTAATTCCAAAATATGTTTTGTCAAAAATACCAAAACATAAAACACATGAATAAGTGAGTCAAAACTAAGTTTGTCTAGGAAATTAAAGCATGTATGTATATAGAAAAAATCATATATACATTAAACCATGTAAACTTGTTTTGATCTATCTATTCATGAAACCAAGATCGGTTAAACCTAAAACCAAAAAACCAAAAACCAATATTCAAAACATGAAACGTGTGTGTTGTGAACTTGAGCATTGTCATACTATTCTAATCTTTACAATTTGGATCTAAACACAAACTAATTATGGTACCGAAGTCTTCTTGTAGAGCGCAATCTCCAAGCCGACTCGATCCAAAACTCCTTGATCCATCGAGCAAGTGCTATATGTGATCTTTGACGCTCGGGCTCTTGAATCAACATGTGAAAGATGTGTGGAAGCTTTCACCAACTAATAACTTGATTAATGATCTGAAACTAAACTCACAAGATTATTAGTACACATAACTGCATGAGTTAATCATCATCAAAACTAAAGTGGAAGGCCTTTGGGCCAACAATCTCCCCTTTTTTGATGATGACAAAACTCATGGAGTTATATATGCATGGATTAAAGTTAAGCTTCAAAGAAGCTCCCCCTTAACTCATGCATAACCAAATAAACATAATGAATGTGCAATGAAGGCTCTTAAACATGAAACATGAAACATGCATATCTATGCATAAACAATAAAGGGTTCTAGATACCAATGAAATGTTCAATTACAAAACATGCTCTAGATACTAATTCCAATGAAATATTTAAAACAAAACATGCTCTAGATACCAATTACACTCTAGATACCAATTACAAAACATCCAATCACAAAACATGCTTTAGATACCAATTAAAATTAAACTAAATTAAACTTAATATATGCAAAACAAAAACATGCATATATAAACCCAAATTCTTCTCCCCCTTTTTGTCAATCATCAACAAAGGGGTAAAAACCAAAACAAAACAAAATCTTCTTTCCTTTTAATACAAGAGTCAATCTTTAATAAGGGGTAAAGTAAAACCAAATCAATAGAAAAATCAATAAACATTTCTCCCCTTTTTTTTTTATTCGAACAATGAATCAATAATCAAAAATAATATTTTCCCCTTTTTTTTGTCTAAAACAAAACAAAACCAATAAGGGTGACAATCAATTAAGGTACCAATTGAAAATATGTCAAAGAATAGCATTTTGATACCAATTGAAAGGAAACAAACAAAAATATTGATACCAATTTCAAGCAAAAACACATGAAACATCTTGATGCCAATTGAAAATCAACATAATAAATCTTGAATGTCTAAACACACATATTTTGATACCAATTGTAAATCATTTTCATTTTAAACATATGATACCAATTTGAAATTTTCAATCATAAAATAAGGAGTGGGAATCAAATACCAATTGAGAAATCACCAATTGAAAGACAAAATCAAATTTTCTCCCCCTTTATGAAATACAAACTAAAAAATGTGTAGGCTTGATACCAATTTAAAAATAATCAATTAAAACAAAATTGAAGCTCAAGCACTAGCATAAACAAGATTTTGTGCTTAAAGATATAGGGATATAATAAGCACAAATAAAACATATATATGTATGAAAAATAGATACCAATAGAAATTGATATTCTTGGAATGAAGCATACATACTACAAACACATATGATATACAAGAAATGTCAAGATCGATACCAATTGAAAGAATTCAATGATACCAATTAAAATAACAATAATATCAAATGTATATCTCATATAACTACCTCCCAATCATGGTTCAAGTTTTAAATGATTTTCATTATAAAGTATGCATGAACATGATCTCCATCCATCCTCCCATCAATGGTAGGGGTTTTCAAAAATAGTTTGAAATAAGCTTTGTTTGAAAATCTCTACCATAGTGAAGAATACGAACTTTTATAGGAAAAGCTTTTTAAAACTAGTACGAAGTCCTTCAAGCAAGGAATAAAACAAAATAGTTTTTCATGAAACACATGTAAATCACATGATCACTAAACACTCAAAATTCATAAAGCTCATATCATAGTCTCATGAAAACAAATCATGAGTAAACTAGTAAAGTGAGTGTACAAGTATAATGTGACACATATCAACATGAAATATTCAATTAGGCTCATATGAAATTCCTTGAAAATATGAAGTTCATCTAAGATGTGAAATCACCAATAGAAATCATCTTAAAAACAAGAGATTCATTATAAATGTGAAATCACTTAGCAAACATGAATTTCATCCAAATGATTTAAACTTCAAGGCATATGTATGTCATGTACAAACTAAAGTATACATACATATCCTAAACATAATGAGTCCACAAAAGTATATGCATGAAGGCATGTGGCTCAAGGATGTACATGTATAATCAATAGTTTGGATAAGATAGACATATACATGAAGTTAAACAAATAAACACGAAATCAAGAAAAACTAAATTTTCACCACAATTAATTTTCATTTCAAGGTATATGTATGAATTGCCCAAACAATAAGTGTACATATATATCCCTAAACACAATTGAGTCCATATATATAGATTTGCATGAAAGGCAATGACTCAAAGGGTATACATGTATATCTTAAGGTTTGGCAAAATAAACATATACATGAAATGAAAACTCATACACATAAAACAACTCCAAAAATAGGAATACAAGTTTAAAATGCATGAATCATCAAAACTAGGCTATACTAGCACATTAATGGGTACAAATAAACAATCAAGCCCAAACATATATAAATATTTATTTGTGTCCTACTACATGTGCAAGTATAAATTCTAGTCTTAATGAAACTAACATCAAAACAAGTAATCAAATCATTAAGCACAAAACGGGTTATAAATCAACATGAAAGACATAAAAATGATCATGAAGAAAATCCACATGCTATTAGAATCATGAAATACATAATAGTCTATAAACATCAAAACATGTGGCAAAAACAGAAATCATAAAACATCACCATTGTTTAGCTATTACAATACATGTTAATTATCAAAACACAATTATTAAAAAAAAACCATAGTCAACCATATGAATAGCATTGCATGAAAAGACATGTGCATTAGATTCTATGATTAACATGTTAGCTAAAATACAAAATATGGGTCCATACTAAACATGGGTGTTTCAACAACTAATCATGTAAAGCATAAGTCTAATAAACATGGCAAATATCATACTAAACATGAAACAATAAACATGATTCAACAAAATAAAAATCATAACATCCACATGATCATTATGTATATGCATGTGCATTAGATCTCGGGCATACATGTTAGTTTAAACAAGGTGAGAACACTAAATATAGATTCATATAAAACATGGGTGCTCAAGTAACTAAACATGTATAGCACTATTCTAATAAGCATGGCATAAGCATAATGAACAATAAACCATGACATGCTATAAATTGGTGAATATGAAAGACAAGCATAATAAAAACGGGAGTTAGAGAATGATACCAAAACCGATGAAGTGCATCTCTAGTTCTCCAAACCACGGTGGTCCTCCCACCAAATCCCCTTGAGAGTGAAGCATCCAAATGGTTCTCTTTAGGCACGGAACGCATCCACTCCAAGGCACCAACACTCTCACGTTTTGCGAGAGCTCCCACCTACATCAAAAAGTATAGAGGTGGTCTTTGGTACCCATTTCTTTGTGGGTCCACGGGGGTTAGTATCCTTTCTAACCCAAACAAAGATTAGTTGCTAAATTTTCATGATAGATACGATCATAATAAAATCTAGCAAGATGGCCTTTTCGGCCACAATGTGTACATGTGTACACATGAGCATACGTGCGATGGTGGTGACCGTGGAAAGCATGTGTATGCCGTGAAGAGTGAGCATGCAAAGATGGACCTTGTTTCTTGCGAACCAAGGTTTCCAAACGTGTATGATTCAATGTGCATTGGCTCAAAGTGGAGCCCAAACATTCAACACTTTTCTTCAAAATATTTATATCATTTTCAATAGTGGAAGACAAAGTGGAGCATGCAATAGGTGTGCGAGAAGAAGAAGCTATACTAGCATGGCACACATGAGAATCAATATCAATTTTTAAAGATTCATTTTTCTTTAAAACCAAATCCAATTCTTTTGTAATAGAATCAATTTTATTTTTTAAAACAAGGTTATCTTTTAAAACAAAATCCAATTTAGAAGATAAAACCTCATTGTTTTTCACAACATCATTGCAATCATTTTATTTTTCAAAATCTCAATCTCATCAAGGGTAAGGTCTAGTTGAGATCTTAGTGAGTCACATTCACTAGTGATCTCTTCCTTCTCTTGCAAAACCAATTCAAAATTAGAGCATAAATCCTTTAATTCATTTTTCAAAATAAGGTTGTCCTCTTTCAAAAGATTGTGTTTTTCTAATAAATTTTCAAGCTTTTGAGCAAGTTCCAAATTTAAAGTTTGAACTTCAAAACAATCACGGCAATAGGAACTAGAGCTATCATCTAATTGAGTGTCGATTGTACCTCAAGGGTTTTTTTCCCTTGGACCATGAAGCAATGCTCTTCGGACTTTTCTCTCTTAGATCTCCTCATCTTGTTGATAATCCTTGGAAGCTCAGGAGACGTCAATAAGCTCCAAACTGCAAAAGCCGAATCATAACGATCAAACACCGGTAAAAGATGTTCACTAAGAGATGCTCTAAGTGTCCTAAGTGCTAATGCATTTGCCTTCTTATGCTTGCTACTATTGGGGAATGATTCCATAGTGGAGGCTTGATAAACTAGATGTCCTAGTCTTTTCAAATGGCTACTCATATTGGCCTTCCAAACATCAAGTCTAATATGGTCAAACATAGGAGGGCTATCCATGAGAGCAAACTAAATGAGTGCAAATGAGCAATGCAAATGAAGATTAGCAAACCAAGATCTCACTCCTAGGTGGTTAAACCTAAATATCAGGAGCACTAACTCTGATACCAATTGAAAGATCACCTAGAGGGGGGTGAATAGGTGATTATGCTAATCTAGTCAACTCAATGCGGAATTAAAAACTAATTTGCAATATCAACAAGAGATGCACACAACCAAGCCAAGCATATAAGTATGTATGAGCAATATGAATAGATGCAAGGCACAAAGTAAAGAGAGAGAGAGTAAGAGTCAATGAACAAGCGCAAATACCAAGATATGTTTCGAGGTTCGAGCACCCAGCTCTACATCCCCGCCTTCACCCAGAAGGATTTTAAGTCCACTAGCTTGTCCACAAAAGACTCCCACAAAGGGAACCTCCACCGAGGATTTGGGGCAATCACAATATAAGGAGTACCCAACTCCTCTCCTTACAAACACAACCTTCTCCTTGAGGTACAACTCCAAGCCTACAAACAATCACCTCACAACCCGAGGGATTAGCACAAAGCCAAGCAAGGATCACCTCACAACTTGAGGGATACAAACCACTTGCACAAACAACCTCCTCAACCCAAGAGGGAAAAGCACAAAGCAAAGTATAGAGGGTTTACAACTTGGTGGTTCAATATCAACCACAAACAATCTCTTTCTCCCACACAAAAATCCTATAGAAAAGATAGTAGATTTTAGCTCAAGTGTGAAGAAAACCAGTGGGATGGAAATCAAAAATCACAAAGAGAATCCTTGAAAAACTGAAACCAAGATATAGAAATGAATCAAACTCTTTTTTTTCCCAAAAACCCTTTTCTTTGAATTTCCAAACCCTGACAAAACACCAAAAAGATTGTTCAATTTGAATCCAAAAACTTCTTTTAATTGCTGTGAAAACACCAGAGAGTAAGGAAAAATTCGCACAAAAATTCTTAGAGAAAAACTCTTTCCAATGGGGTATTTATAGACCCCAGAAAAATATAGCCGTTGGCAGCAGAAATGCCAGAAATACACTGCCGGTCGACCGGTCAGGTCAACCGCCCAACGGTCAATTTTTGCCCGTTCGCAGCTGCCGGTCGACCGCCCCGGTCGACCCAAACAAACAGAGAGCTCTGCTCTCAGACCGGTCGACCGGTCCGGTCGACCGTCCCAGTGTCTCCAAACGTGCACAGATCTGTGCACGTCGGTCGACCGGCCCGTCGACCGACTTCTTCCTAGTCGACTTGGTCTGTTGACTTAGTCGACTGGTGAAGCCCGGACCAGAAAACTGGGTAAGAAACATATTTAAAAATTCTTTTATCATTACTAAAAATCACCAAAAATAGTTTTATCATTTTGCATTGATATATAAACATGTGGTAACAAGTTTAGCTCAAATATCAATCAATATGAACTATTTTTGTGTCTTATCATTTTTACCAAAAACCGAAAACTGTATTTTCTAAAAACTTGGATTTTTTTAATAGAAAATACGTTTTGTCCAAAACACTTCCAAATACAAAAACATGATATTAAACAACATTTAGGCATGATGTATATGGATATAATCCTATATACATGAATCAACTATATATCCATGTTTTTTGTCATTTAATTCCAAAATATGTTTTGTCAAAAATACCAAAACATAAAACACATGAATAAGTGAGTCAAAACTAAGTTTGTCTAGGAAATTAAAGCATGTATGTATATAGAACAAATCATATATACATTAACCATGTAAACTTATTTTGATCTATCTATTCATGAAAACCAAGATCGGTTAAACCTAAAACCGAAAAAACCAAAAACTAATATTCAAAACATGAAACGTGTGTGTTGTGAACTTGCATTATCATACTATTCTAATCTTTATAATTTGGATCTAAACACAAAACTAAATTATGGTACCGAAGTCTTCTTGTAGAGTGCAATCTCCAAGCCGACTCGATCCAAACTCCTTGATCCATCGAGCAAGTGCTATATGTGATCTTTGACGCTCGGGCTCTTGAATCAACATGTGAAAGATGTGTGGAAGCTTTCACCAACTAATAACTTGATTAATGATCTGAAACTAAACTCACAAGATTATTAGTACACATAACTGCATGAGTTAATCATCATCAAAACTAGAGTGGAAGGCCTTTGGGCCAACAGTAATTCTGAGTTATGTTGTGAATGCCGAGAGGGATACTCTCGAGCACATATTCCGGTGGATATTAGTAGTGAGATTTATCTCTGCTCTATGGACTTGATGATAAGTAGGCGATGTCAAGCCGAAATCTTATTATGACTGTGTGGTGGAACTTTGAGTTTGATTTATGTATTTGGATTGAGATAAGCCGTGTAGGCTCATATTGATATATTGTGTATTTGGGGTAAGTAATTAAATACAAAGGAGATGCTGTCGAAATTTTTAAGAAATTATAGATAATTATGATAATCTTTTAATTATAAAGATATTTATATTAATTGAGAATCTAGAAAATACTGGGACTGTTACAATTGCAGCTAGGCGTCATTGTCGGCGAGCCCACCATGGACACGTAGCAGTCAAGCAGTCAAACTAAATGGAGGGGGAGGTGTTAGACTTATTATGTTTTAAAGTTTAATTTATTTTGGGCCTAATCAAGTCAATTGGATATTTGCACCCCCACACTTAACCTATGTTGTTTGACCCAATAAAGAATTGATCAAACCTAAATGGTTTGGGTCTAGACACGTTTTCAATTACACTTAGCCATGAGTGTATTTAAATTAGAATGTGGGACTCATCTACACGTGTGGAACTCGTGTTATAAATCAAGGGCCTAGATATATGATGAGTTGAACTAGGGTTTCTTGATGCTATATATACCATGAGTAGTTTCCCTCTCCACCAACAAGAATAATCATCTCTCTCTTAGAGGCCTCTCAACTCCTCTAAGGATAAAGAAGAGAACTTGGTGGCTGGAGAGAAGAATCCTCTCCCTCAACTCCGGTGTCCTCGAGATCGTGCAATCTTCGGCATCCTCTTCGTGATGGAATCAGGTATGCCTAAACCCTCCTTCCATTTGATCATGATAAAGAGGCTAACAGTATATGTGTAGATCTTGTATGGAATAAATTTAGATCTAACAATTGGTATTAGAGCCTCCTCTTTATCAGATCATAGGGATCTACAGAAATTATGATCTCGATCTATAAATATCATAAAAATATCTCCTTTGATTCAATAATATTTTTGTGTCTCATATGTTGGATCAAAAGATTAAAAGGAGTAATTTTTATTAAATTTAACATGTATATAATTTTATAAAATTTTGATTTGTGTGTTATTCTGAATTAAAAAAAAAAAATTGTGTGCCCTGTCTGCATGCGGCTGCATGTTAGGCAACGAAAAAGGGGGGGGATGTTAGATGCATGCGCTGGAAGCACCAGCGCATGCATCATGAAGGAGATTTCAAAGTTAAAAAAAAAAAAAAAAGATATTTTGACATGGCCTGCATGCATGCAGACATGTGTCTGCATGCATGCAGACATGTGTCTGCATGCATGCATGCACATGTAAGGCAAAAGGGTTTTTTTTTTTTTAAGAATAATTAAAAAAAATGGTTAATTATTTTGGGTTTCATGAATTAATTAAGATTATGAGATTATCTAGGATTCGGATAGAGATTGAATTTTACTCTAATAAGGAAACCTACTACTAATTAATCTCATATTTAATTTCAATTGGGATTGTTGAGATTGATTTGGGTATTATGATTGAGATATAATTCTAGCCTATTAAGGATATTTTGGATAGATTCTACTCAAATAAAGAAATCTAATCTCAATCAATCTCACATTAAGCTAATTGGGTTTTATTCAGTTTATTTAAACCCGACCTATTAAGGAAACCCATAAGTTAACCATTGCGGATCGGGTCTGATTCAGACCCGATAAGCACTGCAGACCCGTTTTGCCAATAGAAACTTCAATTAGCCGTTACGGGCTCATACGACCTCTGTTTTGGGCATGTAAACAGCCGTTTCGAAGCTCTTGACGAGCACTACAGTATTACAAGAACTATACATGACAAAACAGTAGTTAGTTAACATAAAGAAGGCATTGAAGTGTTTGTTTATCATGGTTATGTGTACCCTTACATGCTTCCGCTTCATTAATATTTATATTATTGCTTACATTGTCTAGCATGATGAATATTGATGTATACTATAGTTAATAACACACAGATAAAGATATATACATGTTCAAGCTAAAGAATTTATAAAAGAGCTTATTTAATTGCGTATGTAGTTCATGCGGACAATAGCCGGCCCAAAGAAGACTATTGTTTGGCCGAATTATGTACGGCGTCGGATACTTGATGTGGGTAATGCAAGTGGGAGAACCTTGATGTGTGGTAATCGGCCTAAAGGAAGGTTGTCACACTATTGGCCCATATTGCATTACCCTCATCAACTAGTCCGATGGCGGAACAAGAATATAGATGCATAAATTTGTGTGGCCCATGTGTGTGGCAATCGGCCCAAAGGAAGGTTGTCATTATGGCCGGGTCATTACATATATTATATGGCCAATATAGATTACTTAAACTTTGGGACCAATCCTATAAAGTGACAGTCGGACCAAAGGAAGGCTGTTCTCTTACATAGGACCTAGACTTTAGGATATCTATATTGGGCCAGTACAGTGTTGGCATATAGAGACACAACTTGTTCTGAAAGTTTAACCGGCAGCTCTATCGGTTAAACTGGTTGCATTTTCTGAAATTCATTTTTTTATGGCTATTATAGTAGAATTTTATTAAATGTAATGTTTATGTTAAACTGATGAGAAATTGTACACTTATGTAGTTTAAATTGAATGGTACAAACTTTAAGAAGTGGTAAGACCACGTAAATGATCGTTCTTGAATTCATTCACCTAGAGTACACCTTAAAGATTGATGGATCTCTACTATCTCTAATAAAAATTCAGTAAAGAAAGGTCAATTATGGTAAGTGGGAGAGATCTTACAAGAGGTGTCTAATGGTCATAAAGTATACTATTCTTATAACTATTAGAAGTGCTATGCCCGATAAAGTCAGTGCTCACTTAGCATCCAGGGTAAACTTCTAATAAGAAAAGTGAAAGAAACAAAAGGGAGGAACATAAACACCACTACAGTGGGTGATCCTAAGTGGTAAAGGTGCAGGAAAAGTAACCTAAGGTCATTGAATGCTTCTTCTGTAAGAAAGTAAACCTCTCAAGTAGGAATGCATAAAGTATCAGAAATGGCTATTTAGCGGGTATATCTCATATTTATGTTTGTTCTGAAATTAATTTAGCTTTAGTGCCACTTGATACAAGGTTGATTAATAATTCACATAAGCGATTCAATGCGAAACTTCCAAACTCAAAGGAGGCCCAGCCCAACTGAGCGATACGTATACATGGGTGATGAAAATAAAGTTGCAATTAAAGTTGTTGGAGTTTGTAGGCTTAAATTAGATTCTGGTTTTTTGTTTTAGTTTTGGATGAGACTTTATATGTACCGTCCTTTTAGGCGGAATCATATTTCTATTTCATTTGTTAGACAGATCTAGTTTTACTGTCACTCTTGATAATGAAATGCTTAGTCTACTTTCCAAATCTAAAGTTGTTAGTACTAGAATTCTGATTGATGGCTATATAAATTGAAACTTCATGCTTTATATACTGAATCTCTATATGTGAATAGCCTAGGCACTAAGCGAATATTAATTAAAGAAATATTAAGAAGTTAGGTACTAAACAGAGTTCAGGATGTCTTAAATTTGTGTATATATAGACATTTGTGGTCCATTCCCTACAGCTTCTTGGAATGGTCATGAATATTTCATCACTTTTACAGACAATTACTCTCGTTATGGGTACCTATACTTGTTCCATGAGAAATCCCAATCATTGGACATGTTTAAAAGCCGTTAGATCTGATCATGGTGGTGAGTACTATGACAGATATGACGAATCAGGTAAATGTCTAAAATCATTTGTCAATTCTGAAAGAGTGGTATTGTCACTTAGTACACCATATCAGGGACACTTCGTCAAAATGGTATTGCTGAGAGATAAAATCACACACTAAAGGATATGGTTGGGAGTACGATAGCTCACACTACTCTACCAAAGTCATTATATAGTGAAGTCTTAAAGATGGTTGTCACCTCCTTAATAGAGTACCTAGTAAAACAGTTGAAAAACACCTAGAGGGGGGGTGAATAGGTGTGAATGCTAATCTAGTGATCTTTTTAAACTTTAATTAAATGAGTGATGCAACGATCTCTCAAAACACGACTAAGAGCCGAATACCCCTTGCGAGGTTCTGAACTCCTTCCTCCCAATTCCCCTTAAATGGGTTAGAGGTGCGTAATGCAACCGTGTTGTATTGAGGTGTGATCGATCAATGCCAAGTATGATGATGAAGATGAAATGCTCACAATGTAAAACAACAAGTATAGCAAGTAAGGTAAACAACACAAGATTCCACAAGTAGAGGGTTAGTTCTCAAGCAATTAATTCAAGGCAATATAAAGCAATAGAAATTAAAAGCAAGAAGAACGCAAAGGCAATCGCAAACAAGATGATTTGTTTCGAGGTTCGAGCACACTTGCTCTAGTCTCCGCCTTCACCTCCGTGAAGGGTTTCCACTATCCACCGAGGATGCCTTTACAATTGGGTCTACCGAAGACCGAGCACCGAGCTCCACCGAGTACAAAGGACCTCTACCGAAGAGGTTGCTCCACAAGAAGGAATTACAAGAACAAAGTGATCACAACTTGATCACTACACTTTTCTCAATTTCTTTTACAAACACTCTCACTTCAATTACAACTTCACTATAGAATGAGTATAGAATTTTTGGCTCTATGAAGTGTGGTGAGAAAACTTCAGTTGTAGAGTGATATAGAGAATCAAACACAACTGAAAAACAATCTTGAAAGAGTAGGAATTGAAGGCTTAAAACAATTTTTCTTTTCTCTTTTGAAACAACAAAACTTGAGGATTTTTCTAAGTAATGAGGAAGAGAGACTTCTCCTCTATTTATAGGGTTAGAAAATAGATTAAAAACAATTTCTTTTCACCTAATTCAACCTGCAAAAGCTCCCCAACCACTCTCCAAAAATCTGCTAAAACAGAAAAGAAACAGTTTTTCAGAAAATCCCAAAGAGGAAAGAGCCGTTGCTGTGTTGCAGGCTTGGCGGTCGACCGGTCCGGTCGACCGCCAGCCTAGCTGGATATAGCCGTTGGCTCCCGGTCGACCGGTCCGGTCGACCGACCAAAAAGGAGAAACACAGTTTCCTTCTTCCAGTCGACCGGTCCGGTCGACCGAAATTTCCCGAGAGCAGAAGGCTCTCTGTCGGTCGACCGGTCCGGTCGACCGACGGACATGCACAAACAGTGCATGTCCAGGCACAACGCCGGTCGACCGGCCGGTCGACCGATGTTGCCTGAGGCTGAAAACTGGGCTGTTTTTGAAGATGGAATTTTTTGTAAAAACATTTTGAAAATACCTATAGCTAAGTATTATGCAGAAAATAGTTTATATACATGTTTTAAACAAGTTTTTCAAGATATAAAGCTTTGGTACATGTATATATAAACTAAGGCATAAACTAAAGCTTTGGTACATGTTTTTAAACAAGTTTTTCAAAACATAGGAAATACATGAAACAAGTGTGTGTGCAAATCCTAGAGCCAAATTTCCTATATTCAAACTTTAAAATTCTAAACTTACAAACTTGCTAAAAGACTTCAAGGCTATTCTTCAAGGTGGGCTATCTTCACTTGATCTTCAATATTTGCAACTTGAGCCCAAATTGAATTGTCTTGAGTCCAAGAATCTTGTATTTGAGTGAGAGTACTTCTAGTGTGATGATAAACCTGAAACACACTTAAACAACAATTGTTATTAGTACAAATAACTAATATGTTTTGTAATCATCAAAATACACTAAACAAGGGTGATTGTAACCTTGGGCCAACAATCTCCCCCTTTTTGATGATGACAAAACATATAGTTATTAAACAAATAAAGAGAGGAAAAAAGCTTGGAAAGCTCCCCCTCAAACAATGCTATGTATCTATCATGAATATGAAAACTATGAAATCATACATAAAGCATTTGAAAAGTCATCACCATAAATTTTGTCAAGGAAAACCAAATAATGAACAAATTTATTATTTTCAAAAATCTAAGTATATTCAAACTAGTATATTTTTCTCCCAACAATTTTAATCAACTTATATTCTTTCTAAGTATATTCAAACTAGTATATTTTTCTCCCAACAATTTTAATCAACTTATATTCTTTTTCTCCAAACTTATATATTTTTCTCCCCCTTTTTGTCATACATCAAAAAGGGTTAAAACATATCAAAACACAAACATATCAAAACAAAAATATTTTAAGAATCAATCATACATACATTCAACTCACCACAAATAAAGGAAAATCTTGCATAATCTAAAGGTTTAGTGAAAATATCGGCAAGTTGAAAATCGGTAGAAACATAGTCAATATCAATATCACCTTTTTCAAAGTGATCTCTAAGAAAATGATACCTAATATCAATGTGCTTGGTTTTACTATGTTGATTAGCATTTTTGGTCATGTGAATTGTACTAGTATTATCACAAAAAATCTTAACATGATCAAAATGTAAATCATAGTCAAGGAGAGTATGTTTCATCCAAAGAACTTGTGCACAACAAGCTCCGGCCGCAACATACTCCGCCTCGGCGGTTGATAGGGCTACCGAATTTTGCTTTTTGGAAGACCAAGATACAAGACAATTACCTAAGAATTGACATGTTCCACTTGTGCTCTTCCTATCTACCCTACAACCCGCATAGTCGGCATCTGAAAATTCTTCATTTCAAATAATCCGGTTTTAGGATACCACAAACCCAATTCAATTGTGCCCTTAAGATACCTAATTATGCGTTTTACCGCTATTAAGTGTGATTCCTTAGGACATGATTGAAAACGTGCACATAAACAAACGGAAAACATGATATCCGGCCTACTAGCCGTCAAATAACGCAAACTACCAATCATGCTTCTATAAAGTTTAATGTCTACACTTTTACCTTGTTCATCCTTGTCAAGCTTGGTAGTTGTTGCCATGGGAGTTTTGCTTACTTTTGATCCTTCAAGCCCGAATCTTTTGATTAGTTCCTTTGTGTACTTGGCTTGATTGATGAAGATCCCATCCTTCCTTTGCTTGATTTGGAGTCCAAGGAAATAGTTGAGTTCCCCCATCATAGACATTTCAAATTCATCCTTCATGCATGACTCAAAAGCTTTGCAAAGAGATTCATTAGTAGAACCAAAAATAATATCATCTACATAAATTTGCACAATAAGAATATCTTTTTCTACATGTTTTGTAAACAATGTTGTGTCAATTTTACCTTTCTTAAAACCATTGAAAATCAAAAATGAAGACAATCTTTCATACCAAGCCCTAGGGGCTTGTTTTAAACCATAAAGAGCTTTGTCTAATTTAAAAACAAAATCCGGATGTGTAGGATCAACAAACCCGGGGGTTGTTCAACATACACTTCCTCTTCAATAAAACCATTTAGAAAAGCACTTTTAACATCCATTTGAAATAATTTGAAATCTTTATATGAGGCAAATGCTAGTGTCATCCGTATGGCTTCAAGCCGTGCTACGGGTGCAAAGGTTTCTTCAAAATCGATCCCTTCGATTTGAGTGTAACCTTGGGCAACTAACCTAGCCTTGTTTCTAACTACATTACCCGATTCATCCAACTTGTTCTTAAAAATCCACTTAGTACCAATTGTTGGTCTATCGTGGGGCCTAGGAACAAGGTGCCATACTTGGTTGCGCTCAAATTGATTGAGCTCTTCTTGCATAGCTAGCAACCAATATGAATCGGCCTCGGCCTCGAGGACATTTTTGGGTTCAATGTGTGAAATAAATACAAAGTGGCCACAAAAATCTTGAATTTTAGAACGAGTAGTTACCCCTTTTGATACTTCACCTATGACGAGGTCCTTGGGATGATGAGGGTTGAATCTCCAATCCTTAGGTAGTGGTTGAGTAGGCTCCACCTCATTTGTTTGATGTTCATTTCCTTGGGCCTCTTCCACTTTGGCTTCACTTCCATCATCATCCTTTGGCTTGTCTCCCATGGTAGAAGCATCCTCCAAGGTGACTTTCTCCAAGCCTTCATGCAAGGCATCTATTTCTACAACATTCTTAACAAACTTGTTAGATTCCTCAACTTAACATGAATAGACTCTTCAATAGTCAAAGATGATCTAATGAAAACTCTATAAGCCTTACTAGTGTTTGAGTAACCTACAAAAATAGCCTCATAAGATCTAGCATCAAACTTTCCTAAATTATCTTTTGTGTTTAAAACAAAGCATTTGCAACCAAAAACTTTAAAATAGGAAATATTAGGTTTTCTAGAAAAATACATTTCAAAAGAAGTCTTAGTAGTATTTTTACACAAGAAAACACGATTTGATATGTAGCATGATGTATTAACGGCCTCGGCCCACAAATAATGTGGTAGACCGTATTCACTTAGCATTGTCCTAGCCGTCTCTTGTAATGTTCTATTTTTCCGTTCACTACTCCATTTTGTTGTGGAGTTCTAGGACAAGAAAGTTCATGCTTTATTCCATGTTCATCACAAAAAGTGGTAAAGGGTTGGTTAATGAATTCACCTCCTCTATCACTTCTTATTCTCAAAATCAAAGAATCTTTTTCTTTTTCTACTCTTTTCTTAAAAGTTTGGAAATACGAAAATGCTTGGTTTTTATGTTCAAGAAAGAAAACCCATGTAAATCTTGAAAATCATCAACCAAAACATAAGCAAATCTATTCCCACTTAGACTTTTGGTTTGTGTTGGCCAAATAGATCCATATGGATTAATTCCAAAGGACGTGATGTCATGATATCCTTAATTGACTTGAAAGAAGACTTAGTTTGTTTCCCAAATTGACATGAGTCACAAACTCGGTCCTTTTCAAAATTCAATGAAGGAATACCTTTCACCATTTCCTTTGAATTTAATCTAGAAATATGATCAAAAGAAATATGCCCTAATCTCCTATGCCACAACCAAGAGTCATCATCGAGGGATTTTAAACAAGTAATATTACAAGACATATTTAACATATCAATCATATAAACATTGCTTTCACGAAAACCCGAAAATACACAAACATTGGAAGTTCTATCAATTACTTTACAAGCAACATTGTCAAAAACTACATCAAAACCTTTATCACAAAGTTGACTAACACTCAAGAGATTATGCTTGAGGCCATCAACTAAAACTACATTTTCAATTAAAGGAGAGGTGCCAAGTTTTACATTACCAATACCGATGATTTTACCCTTGGCGTCATCTCCGAAGGTGACGGTGCCACCTTCATGATATCTTGATAGGGTTGCAAAGTTGTTGATGTCCCAAGTCATGTGCCTTGAGCAACCGCTATCAAGATACCACAAACCTCTACGTCGTTGGGCTTTGAAAGTACCTACATCATTTAAAATAATTGTTGACTTTGGTACCCAAACTTTCTTGGGTCCTTGAAAGTTAGTGTTACGAACCCAAACATTATGATGTGATGCACTTAGTCTATCATAACAAAATTTGCTAAGTGTCCTTTCCGCCCACAATGTGAACATGAGTACACTTTTCTATACATGAATGCATGATGTGTATGTGTAGTAGTGTGAGCATGCTTTTGGGGTTTGCCATGTTGTTTAGGTTGTGTAGCATGAACATGAACATGAGCATGAGCATTTTTCTTTGGGGCTTGTTTCTTAGGAAACATAGCCTCAATCCTTTTCTTATCAAATTCACAATTTTCAAAACAACACTTAATGAGTCTAATCTTTCCCTAAGCATGGAAACTTCATTTGAGTCAATTAGTGGGGCCTTACCCTTGCAAGAAGTCTTATATTTTTCAAAATCATTTTTAGTAGTGGTCAAGGTGGAAACTAAATTATCCTTTTCTTTTGTAAGAGTAAAAACTTGATGACTTAAAGATTCATTTTCCTTTTTCATTTTTAAATACCTTTTCTTTAAGAAATCATAGTTTTGTGACAACTCAACAAAAGCTTCTCCTAACTCATCCATAGAAAGTTCATCATTATGAGAAGGGGAAGAGGTTACCTTGCTTGTGCCTTCATTAGCCATGAAGCACATGTTGGCGGTGTCTATCTCCTCTTCGGATTCGGTCTCCGAATCCCAAGTTGCCTTCATAGCCTTCTTCTTGTATGGCTTCTTTGATGTGGAGGGCTTTGCTTTGTCCGGACACTCCGCAACTATGTGTCCCGGTTTTTGGCAATTGAAGCACACAATCTTCCTTTCTTCTTTGCCTCCTTGCCATCTCCTTCTACCTTGAAACTTTGCCTTGTTGTACATCCTCCGAACATTTTTGACTAGAAGTGAGAGCTCTTCGTCATCTTCTTCTTCATCATCTTCGTCGGAGTGTGATGATTGACACTTGAAGGCAATAGTCTTCTTCTTGGTAGGAGCCATGTCCTCTCTTGCTTTCCTTTCCATCTCATGGGTTTTGAGGTTCCCAATGAGACCTATAAGCTCCATCTCTTCATTGTCGTTGAGTTCCTTCAAGGTTGTTGCTTTAACTTCCCATGAAGGAGGAAGAGCCCGGATGATCTTCCTTACTCTTTGATCATTGTTGATATCTTCACCTAAAGAAGAGAGTCCATTAGTAATCTTGGTAAACCTTGTAACCATATCATCTATGGTTTCATTGTCTTGCATGCTAAATGTTTCATATTGAGACCGAAGAAGGTCAATCTTAGCCTTCTTAACTTGTGAGGTCCCCTCATGAGTGACTATCAAGTGTGACCAAATCTCAAATGCGGATTTGCAATGTATAACCCTAGCTATGTCATCATCATTTAGGGCTTGTAGAAGTGCATAGTGAGCTTTGGCATTGGCATCGAATTCCTTAGTCTCTATTTCGGACCAAGTGGATTCGTCACCGGGGGGTACACTAAAGGACTTAGTCACGGCCTTTGCAACTCGGCTACCTAGAGATTGCAAAAACACGGTCATCTTAACCTTCCATATGGGAAAGTTAAGTCCATCAAACTTAGGAGGGGTCTTAATTCCATCGGCCATTTTTACTATATGAATATGAATGAAATGATTAGCAAATTAGGATCTTCTCTAAGGTTGTTAAACCAAATCCTAGAGTCCAAGCTCTGATACCAATTGAAAAACACCTAGAGGGGGGGTGAATAGGTGTGAATGCTAATCTAGTGATCTTTTTAAACTTTAATTAATGAGTGATGCAACGATCTCTCAAAACACGACTAAGAGCCGAATACCCCTTGCGAGGTTCTGAACTCCTTCCTCCCAATTCCCCTTAAATGGGTTAGAGGTGCGTAATGCAACCGTGTTGTATTGAGGTGTGATCGATCAATGCCAAGTATGATGATGAAGATGAAATGCTCACAATGTAAAACAACAAGTATAGCAAGTAAGGTAAACAACACAAGATTCCACAAGTAGAGGGTTAGTTCTCAAGCAATTAATTCAAGGCAATATAAAGCAATAGAAATTAAAAGCAAGAAGAACGCAAAGGCAATCGCATACAAGATGATTTGTTTCGAGGTTCGAGCACACTTGCTCTAGTCCCCGCCTTCACCTCCGTGAAGGGTTTCCACTATCCACCGAGGATGCCTTTACAATTGGGTCTACCGAAGACCGAGCACCGAGCTCCACCGAGTACAAAGGACATCTACCGAAGAGGTTGCTCCACAAGAAGGAATTACAAGAACAAAGTGATCACAACTTGATCACTACACTTTTCTCAATTTCTTTTACAAACACTCTCACTTCAATTACAACTTCACTATAGAATGAGTATAGAATTTTTGGCTCTATGAAGTGTGGTGAGAAAACTTCAGTTGTAGAGTGATATAGAGAATCAAACACAACTGAAAAACAATCTTGAAAGAGTAGGAATTGAAGGCTTAAAACAATTTTTCTTTTCTCTTTTGAAAACAACAAAACTTGAGGATTTTTCTAAGTAATGAGGAAGAGAGACTTCTCCTCTATTTATAGGGTTAGAAAATAGATTAAAAACAATTTCTTTTCACCTAATTCAACCTGCAAAAGCTCCCCAACCACTCTCCAAAAATCTGCTAAAACAGAAAAAGAAACAGTTTTTCAGAAAATCCCAAAGAGGAAAGAGCCGGTGCTGTGTTGCAGGCTTGGTGGTCGACCGGTCCGGTCGACCGCCAGCCTAGCTGGATATAGCCGTTGGCTCCCGGTCGACCGGTCCGGTCGACCGACCAAAAAGGAGGAAACACAGTTTCCTTCTTCCGGTCGACCGGTCCGGTCGACCGAAATTTCCCGAGAGCAGAAGGCTCTCTGTCGGTCGACCGGTCCGGTCGACCGACGGACATGCACAAACAGTGCATGTCCAGGCACAACGCCGGTCGACCGGGCCGGTCGACCGATGTTGCCTGAGGCTGAAAACTGGGCTGTTTTTGAAGATGGAATTTTTTGTAAAAACATTTTGAAAATACCTATAGCTAAGTATTATGCAGAAAATAGTTTATATACATGTTTTAAACAAGTTTTTCAAGATATAAAGCTTTGGTACATGTATATATAAACTAAGGCATAAACTAAAGCTTTGGTACATGTTTTTAAACAAGTTTTTCAAAACATAGGAAATACATGAACAAGTGTGTGTGCAAATCCTAGAGCCAAATTTCCTATATTCAAACTTTAACATTCTAAACTTACAAACTTGCTAAAAGACTTCAAGGCTATTCTTCAAGGTGGGCTATCTTCACTTGATCTTCAATATTTGCAACTTGAGCCCAAATTGAATTGTCTTGAGTCCAAGAACCTTGTATTTGAGTGAGAGTACTTCTTGTGTGATGATAAACCTGAAACACACTTAAACAACAATTGTTATTAGTACAAATAACTAATATGTTTTGTAATCATCAAAATACACTAAACAAGGGTGATTGTAACCTTGGGCCAACAACAGTAACTAAACCCTATATGAGTTATGGAATGGGAACTCTCTCAGTATTAGGCATCTATATGTTTGGGGTTGTCCAGTGGAAGCTCGATCATATATACCATATAAGAAGAAGTTGGACTCAAGGACAGTTAGCTGTTTATTCGTAGGGTATTCTGAGAGGTATAAAGGCTTTAAGTTTTATTGGCCCTCCACTAAGAACATAAAGACGGATTGCTATAATTTTTTTGAGAATATTCAGAATAGTAGGAGTCAACTGCATAAGATTTCATATTTAAGAAAGAACATATTGTTATACCCATGACAATTATTCCAAATGATAAAGTAGTTGTTCCACTTCAAGATGAAAATACAGTTGCATCCTTACAAGATACATATACAGTTCATCCTGAAGTAGATCATGCTGGTGAGGTAGAAACTGAAAATTCTCAATCACAAGTGCCTAGGAGATCAACTAGGGAGAGGAGATCAGTCATTGCAAATGACTATATTGTTTATTTCCAATAGCATGAGTTTGACATAAGGCTAGAGGATGATCATGCATTCTTAAATGAGGCCAAACTCAACATTCACTCTAGTAAGTGGTTAAATGCTATGAAAGACGAGTTAAAATCCATAAAGGACAATGATGTTTGAGATTTAGTAAGAGTTGCCTAAAGGAAAGAAACCGATTGGTTGTAAATGAGTATTCAAAACCAAGCGAGATTCGAAAGGTAATGTCAAAAGGTATAAGGCACATCTTGTCACAAAGGAATCACTCAAAGAAAGGGCATTGACTATAAGGAGACTTCTCCCTAGTTTTCATGAAGCATTCTTTTAGGATTATTATGGCACTGGTGGCTCACTTTGACCTAGAGTTATACCAAATGGATGTTAAGATTGCCTTTCTTAATGGTAGCATTAAGAAGGAAATCTGTATGGTGCAACCAGAAAATTTTAAAGTGAAGGTTTCATAATATTTGGTTTGCAAATAAAGAAATTCATTTATGGTTTAAAGCAAGCATCCCGTCAATAGTATTTGAAAATTTGATCAAGTAATATCCGATTTTGATTCTAAGGAAAATATAGTTGATCAATGTATTCACCATAAATTTAAAGAGAGTAGACTTATATTTCTTATGCTATATGTGGATGACATTCTACTAGCAAGTAACGATATGGTTCTTTTACTTGACACTAAGAGTCTTCTCTCAAAGAACTTTGAGATGAAAGATCTTGAAGAAGCTTCTTTTGTGATAGGCATTCAGATTCAACGTGACAGGACACGTGGAATATTAGGTTTATCACAAAAGCCCTATATCGATAAGGTGCTAGATAGATGTGGCATGAAGAATTGCTCTAAGGGAGATAAGTTGAGTTTACTCTAATGTCTCAAGAACGATCTACAGAAAGAGCAAATGAAAGACATTCCATATGCATTGGCGGTTGGAAGTCTGATGTATGCTCAAGTTTGTACCCATCAGACATAGCATATACCGTTGAGAAACTTGACAGAAACTTGATCAATCATGGGATTGATCTCTGGAAGACTGTCAAGAAGGTAAGATATCAATAGAAGACTACATGAAATCTGATCAGTTGCAGCTGATCGGATACACAGATTCAGATTATGATGTATGTATCGACAATAGGAAGTCCACTTCATGTTATATTTTTCTTATTGTAGGAAGATGGTGGATTTAGTCGAGAGGCCATTACAGCTACACTGTGATAATAAGAGCTATAGAGCTCTACTACAATAGTGACAAGAGTTCAGTAAAGTCGAAGCATATCGACATCAAGTTTCTTGTCATCAATGATAAAGTTCGGAATCATATTTTGTCTGTTGATAGTGATGACACTATTCTTAACATTACAGATCCACTCATTAAAGGACTTTCACCTAAAGTATTCTTAGAGCATATTGCTCATATGGGGATGACTAGTCATTATGATATCCTGATTTTGTGGGAGTGGATAATTTTATGTAACAGACATTATTTCTAAGTGCACTTTATGGATATTTGTTGATTCTGATAAATAAATTTATAACTGCTTTTCCTAAAGTTTACTTTTGCGCATTTGAGTTTATTGAATTAGCAGTTAGACTCGTTGGAGTCATAAAGTGAGACTCGTTGGAGTCATAAGGCTAGACTCGTTGGAGTCATAAAGTGAAAACCAGTTGGAATTGTACCTTATTTGATCAGAGGACATTTCCATGCCACACGTCCACATTTGATCTATGTCGTTAGGGGTTCTGAAACTTGTGATGTGGAAGGTCCTATCTCGATTATACAGAAGGTAACGATCGCCATGTTCGGTAGCAGGATACTTAATGGACCAGATTGTTTTGAAACGTGGTTTGTCGGCGGTTAAAGTTTTGACGTCATAAAGTTATGCATATATCTATTCAGTATGAGTTGCTTGGCCCAAGTGGGAGATTGTTAGACTTATTATGTTTTAAAGTCTAATTTATTTTGGGCCTAATCAAGTCAATTGGATATTTGCACCCGCCCACTTAACCTATGTTGTTTGACCCAATAAAGAATTGATCAAACCTAAGAATTGATCAAACCTAAATGGTTTGGGTCTAGACACGTTTTCAATTACACTTAGCCATGAGTGTATTTAAATTAGAATGTGGGACTCATCTACACGTGTAGAACTCGTGTTATAAATCAAGGGCCTAGATCTATGATGAGTTGAACTAGGGTTTCTTGATGCTATATATACCATGAGTAGGGTTCCCTCTCCACCAACAAGAATAATCATCTCTCTCTTAGAGGCCTCTCATCTCCTCTAAGGATAAAGAAGAGAACTTGGTGGCTGGAGAGAAGAATCCTCTCCCTCAACTCCGGCGCCTTCGAGATCGTGCAATATTCGGCATCCTCGCGATGGAATCAGGTATGCCTAAAACCCTGCTTCCCTTTGATCATGATAAAGAGGCTAACAGTATATCTGTAGATTTTGTATGGAATAAATTTAGATCTAACAGGAGAGTGTTTACATCCAGCCAACGTGATCGATTTAAATTGTTAGATAGAGAGAGTTTCAGGTTTTTTTTGTTATTAGTATAGAAAATCAATGCACACCGGGATTCAACTGGTGACTATTGAGGATCAAACCCAGGGCCTGACCAGTGGCCACGGTGGCGAAATCAAAATATTATAAATATGTCTGCAACAAGGCTCGAACGGGTGACATGTAGGTGAGCGGAGCTCTTACAACCAAGGCCGACCGAGATGCCGCTTGCTAGGGACAGATAGTTTCAGCTACTAGCCGAAAAAAGCGCGATGAAAAGGCGCTGACATGGAAACTGGGGATTTTGTTAAAAATTATTTATTATTATTAGTCTTAGAGAACAATAAACTTTTTAAAAAAATTTATTGGGTTGGTTCCCCGTCCAAACTTGCTTCATCTGTTCCCACTCCTTCCTTAACTGGGAAAAGTAATTATTCTTTACGTGAAAATAAATTTTCCCTCTAGAATTAGGGTTTTCAATTTTTTTTAGGTTAATTCATTTAAAATATAGTCAAATAATCACATCCTAAAAAATTGGAAATGGACGTTCACTGCTTCATATACAGTCGTTCATCATAATTGAGATGGGAGAAGAATGTGATTTTATGCAAGTCTCTCTCACTTTCATTCTTTTTGCAGCCATTTTTATAGTTGGGAGCAGTTGGGGGCCGTTGACAAAATGCACATGCTAATACTATAACCCACCCCTGAGATGACTTCATCACCCTTCTCGATGGTCAACCCTCATTTTAACTAACTAACTAATTATTTATTTATATAATCATAAAATTTGTTAATTGTTTCCACTTGCAATAATAATGTGATTCTATGCAAGTCAAAAAGATTATAATCTTCTATTCTCTTGACCATCAATTTAGGCGAGATTAGTGGCGGCCGTGTGATGCGGACATAAACTCAAAACACTTGCGTGTTCTATCACTTCTCTTTTTATTTTATTTTATTTTTTCTCATAATAATATATACTTTTGTCTCAACATTCTTCTAAACTTTTAATTATTCTTTAATTGTTTAGTACAACAATATCTTCTTCAACCTTTTTCTGGGATCTAAATCACTTGTAGTGGGAATAATTATTGCTTATTTTATTGAATTTAGTATAATTTAATGAGAATCTAAAGTTAATACAAGGGATAATGCAATATGGAGATCGAGCCAATTCCTACGTGGGAAATGTGTGCCTTCCCCTCTTATTATTATTATTGTTATTATTTTTTTTTTTTTGAGCTCTAGAGCAAAGCGGGGTAAGCATGCTAAAGGGATACTTTTCAGTGAGTGAAAAATTAGTCCCCCCCCCCCCCCGACATGTAGTCGTGTGAGCTTTTTTTCTCTTTTGTATTATTTATTTGTTGAGAAAGCGGGAGGAGCGCCATCTATCTCAGTTTTTTACATGCACATATCGAATCAATTTTAGAGACAAAGTTTTGAAATTCTTAAAAACTGATACGCTGGGTCTCAACGCGTCTTTGTCCCTGTGCTTTTCAACAGTTAAACCTAAAAGGAGAGTGAAATAAACAGAAAAACGAAGGCTAGTTTTGAAGAGGTACTGTTGTTTGCTAGCTAGCGTGTGAGGGACACTGTGTCACGTACCACTGAAGGTACTGGATACGTTTTCTCACGCTCACCGACAGACGCGGCGTTAAAAGTTTTTTAATTCAAACGAAAGATGCGTGACCCTGTAAGCACGTGAGGTGTGAGCCCTTTGTGACGCTGTAGTCACGTGAGCTCTTTGTCCCTCTCATAAATCTCACCAAACATGCCCGGTGGGCCCCGCTCATGGGGACCTCACGCTCCACGTGTTCTGTAGGTTCCGCGGGTGGTGCAGGAGTGGGTGCGTTTTGCTGGGGACGGTGAGATATGGTTGGTGCGTAGTGTGCGGGCGATAGGCGGGAGGGGGTGTGGGACCCACGTACGGTTTTGGGAAAAACCGCGATTACTGGGCCGTTGAACACGGAGGGATGGTCGTGGGCCCCGACTTCAACGTGGATGGTTCGTTTCACTTCTCCAATTATAAAAGAGAAAAAACAATAATAATTTTTTTTAAAAAAATGGCGGTAGTGCTACCAAATTTCAATTTCTACTGAAAAAGCTTACATTTTTTCGACCGAAAAAAGGTGATCGAATTTGAGCCGTCGGTGGCGGCAAACTTGCGATGGAAGCAAAGCAACAAACATTTGAGATCTCCCTCCTTCGCTTTTGCTTCCCATGGGTCTCATTTGAGCGCCAAACTTTTCCGAAATCCCGATACTACCCATCGCAAACCCTTTTGATTACCCACTTCAAAGATGGGTATGTTAGTAAAGTTTTAGACAAGAAAAATCACAACCCATCATTTATTCCTTTACAAAAACGCTTCCAAGGTCCAACTTGCACAGTTGCACCTATTTTCTCTCTCTTGTCAAAATCATCATTAATTTCGCTCTCTGCCATTATTTGGTCTCCATAAGTAGCCCACCATCCTCACTCTTTTCCCCACACACACTCTCACCTCCACAAACTCTCTCTCTCTCTCTCTCTCTCTCTCTCGCCCCACACACACAACAATGGCTCCCCTTGCTATTCTCACCCTCGCTTTCCTCCTCCCACTCCTCTCCCCCGCCTCCGCCCGCATCCCCGGCGTCTACTCCGGCGGCCCCTGGCAGTCCGCCCACGCCACCTTCTACGGCGGCAGCGACGCCTCCGGCACAATGGGTACATACATTTTCAGTCCCGCATTTTGTCAAACACCTGCGTGCATCATCATCAACAATGCAATTTTTTTCCCGTCTTTTTCTCGCAGGCGGAGCGTGCGGCTACGGGAATTTGTACAGCCAGGGCTACGGCGTCGAGACGGCGGCGCTGAGCACGGCCCTGTTCAACGAGGGGCAGAGCTGCGGTGCTTGCTTCGAGATCAAGTGTGCCGATGACCTTCAGTGGTGCCACAAGGGGAGCCCCTCCATCTTCATCACCGCCACCAACTTCTGCCCGCCGAACTACGCGCTGCCGTCCGACAACGGCGGGTGGTGCAACCCGCCGCGTCCGCACTTCGATCTCGCCATGCCCAGCTTCCTCAAGATCGCCGAGTACAGGGCCGGCATCGTCCCCGTCTCTTACCGAAGGTTACTTAATTAATACTAATTAATCAACTTTCGTGATTAATTAATTAATTAATTAATCGCATTCTGGTTCATTAACATTGTAAATCCGCAAGAAGAGTGTTTTTCTTTTCGGGTCAGACCTCCTATTTTGCTACTATGACATTTTTTTCCCCCTTAACGGTTTCGGGTTTGTTATACAGGGTGCCATGCAGGAAAGCGGGCGGGATCCGATTCACAATCAACGGATTCGAGTACTTCAACCTGGTGCTGATCACCAACGTGGCCGGAGCTGGAGACATCGTTCGGGTGAGCGTGAAAGGGTCAAAGACTGGGTGGATGCCGATGTCTCGCAACTGGGGGCAAAATTGGCAATCCAACGCTGTGCTCGTGGGCCAGGCCCTGTCTTTTAGGGTGACCGGCAGTGACCGGAGAACCTCCACATCCTGGAATGTGGTCCCCGCCGGCTGGCAGTTTGGGCAGACGTTTGCCGGTAAAACTTCAGAGTGTGACAAGTGAACGCGAGTGTGGATTATGACTAAGAGAGAGATTAGTAGGGGGTTTGATTAATTAATTAAGGTAATTAGCGACTGATGTGGCTGCAGAAAATATTTTAAAGAAATCTTGTGGCCCGCAGTCGCTTAGTAATGAGGGTGCTTGGATTAATACAAAGAGCTTTTGCTTGGTTTGTTAAATTATGATAAGTGTTAAATTATCTTGGGCTCACTGCTACTATTTTGTTTGCTGCAATGAAAAATATAGTACTTGTTTTTTTTATTGGAGAAGAAAAATGACTGCTTGTTTGTTATTGATTAGAAAGGAAAAAGAGAATTTAAAAAGTTAATCAATAAATTTTTTGTTTGGTAAGATACTTTAGGGAATTGCAGTTGAACTCCATTCATCTCACAACTCTATATCTTAATACTACACTTAAAAAACTTTATGTCTTGTTGGGGGGAAATTGGAGTTGGATCCTCTCATTATTTCTGATTCCCCCATCTAATACTATAGTTCTCCATTGTCCTGAAAGGCTTAATTCTCAAGGCCAAGCATGTGTTTAACGTTGCTAAAATGAACCAAAACCATTTAACTCATGCAACAAAGAGAGAGAGAGAGAGAGAGAGAGAGAGAGAGAGAGAGAGAGAGAGGCAGAGCTTGTGGCTTGTGGAATCTGATTCCATAGAAATGGGAGGTTCATTGGGATTTCACAGAAGCTTCTCACATAATGTTGCCAATTTGTACAAAGTAGAGGGAAAGGACCTATTTCTCTTGGGAAATTGCCACACATTTAATTTCTTTAGCTCATTACACTTATTTATAGATGTCGACGGGCTGAACTTGGGCTAAACTTATGCCCGGCCCATTTTGGATTTCGGCCAGGCCCAATTGAAGGATGTTAATGAGTTAAGTATGAGATTCTCAGACATATTGATTTGGTGGGCACCATTCTGATTTTAAACTAGATTTTAAACAATATTTTTATTACTGAATATTAGATTAACATATTAAAGATACTTAATAATTTTTAATATTAGATTAATATTTTATTATTATTAAATTTAATAATATTTCATATTTTTTAAATTATTAGATTAATATTTTTTTAAAATTTAGATTAATTTTTTTAATTATTAGGTAACAATTTTATTTGTAGTCCACTTACATACGTCAAACTTACACTTACAGAATCAAAACATTAACTTTGTGACTTCACTTCCCACTTACACTTTCACATTACAAATCAAACGTTGTAAGAATATACTTTCCCACTTATACTTTCTCATAACCATCCAAATAGTTGAAACATATTTTCGCAAAACTCACTTGTCAGCTACAAAAAACTTTCTCACTTGCGACTTACGGCTACTCGCAAACCAACCAAGTATCCAATTTGTAACACTACTTATCAAAAAAAAACTAGTTACCATCACACACGACATGCAAAACGCAAATGCAAATGCACCGACAGCCATCATGAGAGCAGCTATGCTCCGAACTTTTGGAGGCAAAATATCATTGTGACTTGAGAGTAAAGCTACATAAATCTTCATAGAGTTGCAATTTACATGCTATTTACATGTTTGCAGCTACAGGCAGCGGACTCATCTGTATTTCACTTAAAATAGAAACGGAACAGGACGGAAAATATAATTTCGAGATTTTAACTGAATAATACACATACTTGAAGCTATCCGTTGATGGTAACAATTTAAATGGATGCCTTCCGGAATCTTTATGCAACCAGGAACATAAGTCAACACCTCTCAGATCTGCTTCCTCTAGACGAAATTTTTTGAGGCAAGCATCCCGAAATGGCTTTTCATTCAGCTCTCCGTATTCTCTTGATCGAAGTTGAACTATGGTGCCAAGAAAGGTCTTCCAAACCTTGTAATTAATTGCAAAAAAAAAGCCCCTTGACCAACGCCGATAATGTAACGCCCCGATTCCACGGGTACAGAGACGTTACTGCGACGTATATACGCAGGGCGAAAATACCCTATGGTAAACATCAGTACAGACAAGAATCAGAGTGCAGAAGCACAGTAATAATATACATTCTACCAATAATGACACAAGTACACAGTTATCACAAAACATGATATAATATCTTTGTTGTGCGCCGATGACAACAACCAATAGAGGATCTCACAAATCTCCAAGCACAAAGAACACCCAAACAGCACAAATAATCACCAGAAGAAAGCACAAAACACAAACAACAGTTTTAACGAGGTTCGGCCTCAACGCCTACGTCCTCGGTGCAATCAGAGAGAGATTTAATTACTTTGGAAGAAGATTACAATTGCTAACAGCCTCTTTGAATGCAGGAAATCTCCAGCAGCCTTCTCAAGGATCTTCTACAAGATTCTTCTTAACCCTAGAAAACAATAGCAGCCCTTAAATACCCAGATTTCTGGAACAACAGGTTTCCGCCCAAACCCGACTGTCGGTCGACCGGTCCGGTCGACCGACCTCCACCTCGGTCGACCGATCGGTCGCCCGAAAACAATAGAGAGTTGGGCACTTACAGTCAGGCATTTCAGTCGACCGGGCGGTCGACCGCTCTCTGACCCTGTGCACGTTGTGCATGTGCGGTCGACCGGCCGGTCGACCGCTGAGCCTGTTCTGCTGCTGCTGCTTTCTTCTGTTGCTGTTTCCTTCGTCTTCGTCGTCGACTTCCTTGGCGATCACTCGACGACCCCTCGACGATTCATGTCAACTTCCTTAGCAATATTCTCTCTTTCCAACAATTCTCCACCTCGGCGAAGATTTTCCAAATCTGAGCCGATCTCCAACGTACCGCAGTCTATCACCTGACGAAATCGACACACAATCTCGGCGAAATTGACACACGATCTCGGCTTGGGCGCACAGGACGAAATCGACACACGATCTCGGCGAAATCGACACACGATCTCGGCTTGGAATCTTTAGCTCAGCTATCCACTGGAACGCACCACACATGCCTTCCGTATACTTCACCTTAGAAGAATTTCCATACATGCCGATTACCAACATGGCTTCTACTCCGCAACTTCACGACCTCACGAAGACTTCCTCACGAGCCAACACTGACTCTCCAACTGACCAGCTCTATCTAGTCTTCCTGTCTTCTACTGACGGTCCACCAAGTCTGTGTAGAGCCCACCAAACATTCATCGGCTTCAACTGGATGCACATCACTCCTTATGCAAGCTCAACATCTTCTCTCCGGAAGATCACCTGTTCCTCGAGACCACAACACCTCACCACCATGTGAAGTCGAACTGGCCACAACACTTCACCTCTACGTGAAACCTCTCCACCTCTACGTGGAGTTCCATCGGTCATAACTCTCCACCTCTATGTGAAGATCCAAACAGCTTCTCGAGAACCCAAATAGCTCCAAAAGAGTTGAATCACCATATGGCTGCGCCTTTACGGCTGCCTACGTACCTTTGCCCAAAAGGATCAAGCCAACCGTAGTTCATTTAAGATGAGCTTCATCAAGCTCAAACACTGGTACCTCTATTTGCAGCAGTGAACCTGGCTGACCGAGTCATATGAACCTCTTCCCGACCATCATGGAGAACAACGGCCTTCAACTTCAGCTTATCACAATCACAACCTTGAGATTCATGCTTCTTTCCCCACAAGCGTGGTTTCACCTTTGTTCCTATAGCTGCAAACAACTGGACATTCTCAACAATGTCGTCAACCTGTTCAGCATCACCTTTGGTATCATGAACTCCACCCAGCGTCACCTTCGCTGAAGTATCCTTTGATGCCGAACCAACAGGAGATGATGGAGTAGCATCAACTTCCACCCGCTGCGATCCTTCCTTGGTCTTCGTCCTCTCTACCTGCTGAGAGACGATGGACTTCAACATTGAAGTCTCTCCAAAAGTGACATGCCTGCTCATCATGATCTTCTTATCTTCGGGGTCCCACAACCTGTAACTGTTTCCCTTGACACCTAAATAGACAAACCTCTTTGCTCGTGGATTCACCTTGCCATTCTTGGCACTAAAGTAGGCCGGACTTTCAAACTCCCACAGCAAACAATGATCTTGAGCAGCTTTCCCAGACCAAATTTCCAACGAAGCTTTACCTCCAATTGCAGTCGATCTGTTCATGAGATGGCTAGCATACTCGGTCACCTCAGCCCAAAACGACCTGTCTAATCCTGCATTAGACAACAACCTCCGAACCTTCTCCAGCAAGGGACGGATCACTTCTTTAGCCAAGCCATCTGTTCCTGTTGTGAAGTGAGTTGCAATACCTGTGTTCTGGCCAAATTGTAGGAACTGATACATGTCCTTTCCAACATTACCAATATGAAGCTTCTTTATCTTCCTACCTATCTGCCTCTCCATTCTTCCTCTACACTTCACCAACACATTTAGGGCTTCACCCCTTTGTCTCATGGGATATATTCAAAACTGCCTAGATGAACCATCAATAAATGAGACAAAGTATCTGTGACCTCTAAGCGATGCAGTCTTAGCAGGTCCCTAAATGCACATGTGAACACAATCAAGAAGACCTTCATTGTGGTGAGTACTGGTGCTGAATCTCACCTTCTTCTTGTCCAGAACGCTGTGTCCACCTTCCAAATTGCAGGTAGCAGCACCTTCCCTTTCCTTCTTTGCAGGAGCTTGCAAAGATTCTTCTTCTTCCTGTTCGACCATTCCCTGCCAGACCTCCGGGCCACCAACATCTGAGAACTCGAAGTCTCCACCTGATCTGTAATCGTACTACCCTTCAAGTAGTAGAGGTTTCCACGACGGATGCCCTTCATCACCACTATCGAGCCCTTGATCATCCTGAGATCGCCATCTCGAACAGATATCACCATGCCCGATGCTTCCAAAGTGCCAACTGAGATAAGATTCCTTTTGAGCTGAGGTACATACCTCACCTCCTTCAACTCTCGAACTATCCCATCATCTATCTTGATGCGAACTGTACCCATCCCTTCAATATTACACGGATGGTCATCCCCCATGACCGTGTAACATCCATCCAGCTTCTCAAAGCTAGAAAACCAGGCCCTATTCGGGCACACATGATAGGTGGCTCCACTATCTAAGATCCACTCAGCACTATCTGAGTCACTAATAGTACGGGTAGTAACTGAGAGAGAACACTAATGAGTCATCATCCGATCCATCTGCCTGTGCAAGATTCGCCTCGGTCTTTGACTCCACCTTCTTATCTTTGGCCTTCGGGCATTCTGCTTTCCAGTGTCCTAGTTCCTTGCACAAAGCACACTGATTCTTTTTCAGATTTCTGAACCCCGGCCTGGATTTCGATCTTCCTCTAACCTCTTTGCCCTTCCGCGATGAACTCCTGCCTCTTACTTCCAATGCCTCCGCCGATGAGCTTGACTGAGAAGGATGTCTCTCCTTCTTCCTTGTCTCATAACTTATCAGTGCAGATGACACCTCGTGGTAGTCCAAAGTCTGCCTACCATTGATAAACGTCATAGTGAATGTCTCATACTCCTCCGGTGGGAGTGAGTTTAGAAGAATGACCGCCTTGTCTTCCTCTTCTACCATGACATCCACGTTTATCAAATCTGTAAGAAGCTTTGTGTATCGGTTGATGTGCTCATTCACTGTGCTCCCCTTCTTCATCTGAAACTGGTACATCTTACTCTTAAGCTGCAACCTGGATTCAACACTCTTCGTGAGGTATTTCTTCTCAAGGGTATCCCACAGTTTCTTCGCCGATGTCTCATGTTGCACAAGATATTTTATGTCTTGCGACAAACATGAACGTATCAAGCCACATGCCGACCTGTTCATCTTCGCCCACTCTCCATCAGTGGTCGTGCTCTTCTTCTTCTCCAATAGGAGAGTATCCTCGAGGTTCGATGCATTCAGCGTATCCATAACCTCACATCTCCATATACCGAAGTTATTTGTACCATTGAACTTCACCACGTCGATCCTCGGATGAGGATGCATGGTCTTAACCGATGTACTTTCCTCTGCCATTGAGATTTCTGATCCTCTATCTATGCGAAAGAATAACCAACTGGAACTAGATCTCTACTCAGATAAAATTTAGATTTTTACCTGTCCCTTGAAACCCTAGATTGAATTTCTCATCGGATCTACTCCACCACAGATTCAACGAGCCCTCCTTGCGTCCTTCTGAGATCGACACACGATCTCCTCGAACACCAATACCTCTGATCTGAGATCGACACATGATCTCCACCGGATCAGATCTCGAGCCCTTCGAATCCTCAGAAATCCCAAGCGCAACCTGGAAGCTCTGATACCACTTGTTGTGCGCCGATGACAACAACCAACAGAGGATCTCACAAATCTCCAAGCACAAAGAACACCCAAACAGCACAAATAATCACAGAATAAAGCACAAAACGCAAACAACAGTTTTAACGAGGTTTGACCTCAACGCCTACGTCCTTGGGGCAATCAGAGAGAGATTTAATTACTTTAGAAGAAGATTATAATTGCTAGCAGCCTCTTTGAATGTAAGAGAGCTCCAGCAGCCTTCTCAAGGATCTTCTACAAGATTCTTCTTAACCCTAGAAAACAATGCAGCCCTTAAATACTCAGATTTTCAGAACAGCAGGTTTCCGCCCAAACCCGACTGTCGGTCGACCGGTCCGGTCGACCGACCTTCACCTCGGTCGACCGGTCGGTCGCCCGAAAACAACAGAGAGTTGGGCACTTACAGTCAGGCATTTCGGTCGACCGGGCGGTCGACCGCTCTCTGACCCTGTGCACGTTGTGCATGTGCGGTCGACCGGGCCGGTCGACCGCTGAGCCTGTTTTGCTGCTGCTGCTTTCTTCTGTTGCTGTTTCCTTCGTCTTCGTCGTCGACTTCCTTGGCGATCACTCGACGACCCCTCGACGATTCATGTCAACTTCCTTAGCAATATTCTCTTTTTCCAACAATCTTAAGAATAATAAGATCACCAAGAAGCGCAAAAGTAGGACGTACAATATGAAATACGGGAAAGTACTCACGAGTAGTAAGATGAGAATCTCGCGAGCCGATCAAGGGGAGGCTGGAAGAAGGAGGGTCCGAACAAGTAACCGCTAATTCACGCTTCCACTGCGCACTCTGATCAACTACAGCAAGTCTGTCATGATCTAGACTCTAGAATCTGGAGATAAGAATTCGGGGTTGTCAGAAAGCAACCCGGTGAGTACATATGATAAAGCCAGTTGGCGTGCTCAGGCAGTCACACGTGTGCATGATCAAGTGATGTGGTTCAGACATGCAGGTACAGGCAATGACAAGTAACATAAAGAAAATTAAAGGAACGACAGTAAATCATGTACATGGATAAGTCTGAAGCGGAAAATATGCATAGAAAACGATATAGAGAGTATAGGTGCACATAAACTGTTGGCCAAGAGGCCCATCACTCTAGTTTTAATGATGATTAACTCATATAGTTATAGTTTACTAATGATCTTGTGCTTGATTAGTTTCAGATATTTGATCAAGATCTTAGTAGGCGTTTGGCTTCAACAAAGGAGTTTTGAAGCTTTCACATATAGATTCAAGAGCTTGCGCGTCAGAATCGCATCTAACACTCGGTTGGAGTCAAGCTCATTGCATCGCGTTTGGATCGAGTCGACTTGGAGAAGGAGTTCTACAAGAAGACCTCGGTTTGTTTAGTTTAGTTGTTTAGATCTTGCGTAAAATTAGATTGTATTGATATCTCAAGTTCACACACACGTACAAGTTTAAAATTTATTAGTTTTGGTTTTCAGTTTAACCGATCGTGGTTTTCATATCAAAAACATAGATATCTAGCTTATATGTATATTGGATTCTATCTATATACAATTTGCATCAAAGTTGTTTCAATATCATGTTTTTGCATTTGTACAAGTTTTGGAGAAAAAAGTTTTCCATTTCAAAATTCAAGTTTTTGGAAAATATCGATTTTGTGTTTAGGCTAAATTTCAATATCACAGAAATGGTTCAAATAGTTTGTAATATGTGTTGATTTTTGGTCACATATGTTTGGTATTCAAAGATCTTATAAGAACTTATTTTTGTGAAATTTATGTGATTTTATGGGATTTTATGAAAGTTAAAAAGACAAGTTTTCAATACCTTAAAACCCCAGCCAGATCAGCTGTCGGTAGACCGAGCCGGTCGACCGGTCGGTCGACCGGAATGGTCGATTGATGTGCACAAGGGACGCGCACATGGCCAGCCATGAAGGCCGGTCGACCGCGCGGTCGACCGACTTAGAGCACCCCACTCACGGATGCTGGCTGGTCGACCGAGCGGTCGACCGATGGCTGTAGCCGGTCGACCAGAGGCATAACGGTCATAAATATAACCGTTGCGCCGGTCGACCGGAAGGTCATTTTTTACCTTTCCAGACTGCCAACGGGTAGATTTTTGAGAGGCTATATATATGCCTTCTCTTGAGCTGATTTCACCAAGATTTTTAAGAGAAAATTTCTCATCTTTCAAGTGTTTTTCAGTAAGAGTTTAAAAGAGTTTTTGTTATTAAAAGATCTATCTTTTATTTGTTTTAAAGGGTTGGAAAAAATCAAAGAAAAAGAGAGACTTTGGTAATTGGTTTTGATCTTCATTTATATTTCTATATAGAGTTTTCCCAAGAGTTTTTCTTTGTGATTTGTTTTTCAAACTCTTTATTTTCTCAAACTTGAGCTATCATATCTATCCTATCTATAGGATCTTTGTTTTGTGAAAAATTTGGTTTGTGGTTTGTTGAGACCACCAAGAGTTGTAAACTTTCCTTTGCCTTGGCTTTGTGCCTTTCCCTCTCAGTGTAAAGGAGGTTGTGCATTGGGTTGTGGTTATCCCTCTAAGTGTAGAGGTGGTTGTGATTATTTTGACTTAGTGCCTTATCCCTTTAGTGTGAGGTGATTGTTGTTTGGCTTAGTGCCATAACCTTCTAAGTGTAGAGGTGATTTGTGTTGTGCCTTACCTCTTGTGTAGAGGTTGTTTGTTGGAGAGAGGAGTTGTGTACTCCTAGTTTGTATTTGTCAAATCCTCAATGGAGGTTCCCTGTGTGGGAAGTCCTGTGTGGACGCATTAGTGAAAATCCTTTTGTGTGAAGGCGGGGACGTAGAGCAGTTGCTCGAACCTTGAAACATATCTTGGTGTTTACGATTTATGCACTATCTCTAAACTCTCTCCCTGTTATACCTTGCATTATTTCATATTGTTCATATCATACATATATGTTTGGTAGCCTATACTTGTGTTGAACTAAGAGAGCTTCATATAACACCTTAACTCTTATTTAGAAGAATTTAGAGGAGATAGTTCAGAGCCTGTCACCAGGAATTCGGCTACACTCTTTTGTTATACTAAGTGTGTTGCAATTAGTTTTTAATTCCACATCATTTGTTATTAGATTAGCCATACACCTATTCACCCCCCTCTAAGTGTATTTTCAATTAGTATCAAAGCCTACGCTCCTGATATTAGGTTTAACCACTTAAGAGTGAGATCTTGGTTAGCTAATCTACAATTGCATTTGCACATATGTAGTTTTTACACTCATGAATTATCTTGCCCCTCCTATGTTTGATGTTTCTAACATCGATGTATGGAAGATTAAGATGAGTGCTTATTTAAAAGCTCTAGGTTTGCATGTTTACCTTGCTACTACCAAGAATCCTATCTTGATAATAACAAGCATATAGAGGCCAATACACAAACCTTTGAGACACTAAAAGTGCTCTGATGCCAATTGTAAATCACCTAGAGGGGGGGTGAATAGGTGATAATGCTAATATAGAAACTAAATGCGCTAAATACGGAAGTTAAAACAAATATTGCAACACACTTAGTACAACACATAAGTGTAGCCGAATTCCCCGTGAAGGGCTCTGGACTAACTCCTCTTGATTCCTCTTGAATGGGTTGAGGTGCTATGTGAAGCTCTTGTGGTTAAGTACAAGTGAGGCACACACACAAGCAATCCAAGCATATAAAGAATAAGCAATATGAATCAATGCAAGGACAACACAAGCAAATAAATATGTATGATATGAATGATGCTATGCACAATATAAAGAGAGAGGGTTAGAGAGACAATGGATCAAACACTAACAACAAGATATGTTTCGAGGTTCGAGCCCCTAGCTCTACGTCCCCCGCCTTCACCGAGAAGGATTTCTAATCCACTATACTCCCACCGAGGGAACCTCTACCGAAGAGGATTTGTTACAACACAAGGAGTACCAAACTCCTCTCTCATACAAACACCACCTCACACAAGAGGGGTAGGCCCTTAGCCAAACAACAACCAACACCTCTACCGAAGAGGGTTACAACCAATCTCCACCTCTCACTAGAGGGAGCAAACAACAATCTCAACCTCTACCAAAGAGGGAGCAAACCTATCACCCGATCACCTCTACCAAAGAGGGATACAAACAAAAGCAAGGGTGTACAATATGGAGGCTCAACAACCTTAAACAATCTCTTTTCCCACAAACAAATGATCCTAAATAGATTAGGATAGAGGATATAGCTCAAGTGGAAAACTAGGTATTTTGGAAAACAAAAACTCAAAGAAATAATCTTGAGAAAACTCTTGAAGATAATGGAAATGAAGAACAAACACAAATCTCTCAAAATTCTATTTCCTTTAATTTTTCCAAAAACCTAAAACAAATAAGATTGGAAGTTTAAAGCCCAAAACACTTTTGAAATCTTTTAAAACACTTCAGAAAAGTAGAAATTTTTGCTCTTGAAAATCTTGTTAAAACCTTAAAGAGATGGGGTATTTATAGCCCCAAAACAAAACTAGCCGTTAGGCTGATCTGGCAGCCTGACAGGCTACCGGTCAGCCGGCCCGGCCGACCGCCAACGGTCTGAAATATGACCGTTGGGCAAACCCGGTCGACCGCTCGGTCGACCCCCAGAAACAGAGAGCACTGCTCTCAGGTCCGGTCGGCCGACCGGCCGACCGTCCCTATGACTGCCAAACGTTTACAGGCTTGTGCACGTCGGTCGACCGCAAGGGTCGACCGGCCCTAGGTACGGTCGACCGGTGCGGTCGGCCGTTCTGGCCTGTCAGCCACTGTTCAGGGACAGAAAAACTTGTTAAAAATATTTTAAAAATCTTTTTAAGTCTTGTAAAAAATAGCCAAAAATGTTTTTATCATATTGCATTGATATATAAACATGTGATAAAAATTTTAACTCAAATATCAAGCATATGAAACCATTTTTGTGTCTTATCATTTTTACCAAAAACCAAACATGTATTTTTATCAAACTTGGATTTTTCAATACATGAATAGGAAAGTCAAAATAAGTTTGTATAGGAAGTTTAAGCATGCATGTATAACTAGAATACATCTATTATACATATAAACCATTTAACTTGTTTTGATCAACTATTCATGAAAACCAAAAACCAAACATAAAACTTGTGTGTTTGTGCACTTGAGCATATCAACTATACTAAGCTTTACAATGGATCTAAAACACACTAAACTCTATGATACCTAAGTCTTCTTGACAATCTTCATCTTCAAGTCGACTCGGTCCAAAACTCCATCCATGAGCTAGGCAAAGTGTGATCTTGATGCTTGAGCCCTGGAATCACCATGTGAAAGCTTCTAAAACACCTCTTTTGGAAGCAATCACCAACTAATATCTTGATTAATGATCTGAGACTAAAAACATAAGAATATTAGTAAACATAACTATATGAGTTAATCATCATCAAAACAAGGGTGGAAGGCCTTTGGGCCAACAACACTTAGGAGCACTCTAAGTAAAGATTATCTTATGACTTTCTCATTGTGATTCCGCTTTTGCAGTGTGAACATTTTGACCTCTCTAAAGCTACAAACAACAAACCATGTGGAGAAAGAATCTAGTAAGGATGAGTCCGAACAAGCTTGCTATATGGTCAAGGGAATGACTCCCTTGAATTAAACTCGGAAACTCATTTAGATGATTGTGTTATTTCTTCAGGGGATGATATTATGGATGCCCATGCCTTGATGAAGAACTATCTATTGTGTGTGAAAACTTATTAGAAAAATATAAACTTTTGAAAAAGAAAAATTTTGCATTAAAAGAAGAAAATAAAAATTTGTCTTCTAAACTTGATATTATTTTGCAAGAAAGGGATAAAATTTCAATTGAAAGGGACTCATTGAAATCTCAACTTAATCTTACCCTAAATGAAAACAAAATTTTAAAAAGTAAAAATAATTGTGATGAAGTTTTAAAGAAAAATGAGATTTTATCTTCAAAACTTGATTTTATTTTAAAAGAAAATAATTCTTCAAAAACAAAATTACTTCTATTTCAAAAGAACTAGATTTGATTTCAAAGAAAAATATTTCTTTAAAAAGTGATATTGATTACCATGTTTGTCATGCTAATATAGATTCATCCTCTATTAACAAACATGTTTCATGCTCCACTTCTTCTTCTAACATTGAAAATGATATATGTATGTTAAATAAGAGTGTTGATTATTTGGGCTCCACTTTGAGCCATTGTGTCATGAACCATACACGTTTGGAATCCATGTTTCGCAAGAAACATACTCATTATATGCATGCACACTATACACGACATACAAATGCTTCTCATGCTCACCCACATAACACTATATATGCTCATGTGTACACTTAAATACATTGTGGACGTAAGAGCCACCTTACAAAATTTTGTTATAATAGAATTAATGATTCAAATTTTGCAAACAAGTTTGTTTAGGTTAGGAAAGGTGCTAACTGTAACGGTCCCAGGTTTAATTACCTCAAAATTTCATCATCATCAACCGTATTGCTCGTTAATCAGAATATACTAAAGAAATTTCGGCAGCATCTCCTCTTAAATATAAACTCCATCTCAATACAATAATTAGATTTCGACTAACATCAGCCTACTTATAGATCTCATTTTTATCATATAGTTCATCCCAAGGTCCATCAAATAAATATATACAGAAGAGTGCTTCCGTGATATACTATTCTAACTCATAGTGATTAATAACATCAGAGTTTACAAAAGGATTTATATTCTACAATAAGTACATACGTTATCTCAGGAGAACATCCTTGCAGATCTAAGTTGAACCTTCGCATTGCCATGACCTGAAAATATCAATCTGTGGTGGGGTGAGCTCAACAGCACAGTGAGTGAAGTCATTCAAAATAGAGTTTGTATGATACTACCATTGTAGTATTACGCAGTTGAACGATATCAAAAATCAGTTTCAATACTTACCACTTGCGGTTGATACTGCAGCTTATGAATCATAAACTCTTTCTATTATCTGATATTGCCTCTATGTATTCTTCTGTGTACATGTGACCAATATTTTACTAACATACAATCTCAATGATTTTTCAATACTTGACCTACTCGTTTGTCTCTTATAATCACCTCTCCGGTTTCCAGTTTGTAACATGTTCGTATTTCATATATGTAGTCATGGTCACAACACAACTCTTAGAGAGCCTAATCTTACTCACTAGATTAGTTACAGTTCAATATTTCACTATCTCAATATACATATGACATCACACACTACTCATGATAGTATCCAATTATAACTATGTGTTCATACATGAAGAAATACGAGACACTCACATCCATATACTGGATGTCACAACAATCTATTTACCCATGTCATAGACAACTATATGCATACACTAGATGTCATACATATTAACATCCTTAATTTGGATATCATAAACAATCACATCCATATACCGGATATTATAAACAATCATATCCATATGCCGGATATCATAAACAATCATATCCATATACCGGATATCATAAACATAAAATATAATCTCCCCTTCGATCACCTCCGATTCAACCCGGTCCCTTCCTCCGATACGTTATACCACATATTATTCTCCCTTCGATCACTTTCGGTTCAACCCGGTCCCTTCCTCTGATACGTTGTACCACGTAACATTCTCCCCTTCGATCACCTCTGATTCAACCCGGTCCCTTCCTCCAAACATGCAGTAATCATATCCTTCATGTAATAACCACCTGTAAGGATTCATAAGACAATGTCAACATAAAGGATTCGCATGATTCCTACTTTACATGATGTCAATATTAAGAAAGACATTAACATGTATAAGTAACCACTTATTAAACTAACAACATGCAAGCCTTTTCAAGATAACCAACAAGTTATCGTTCCAATATATGTGTAGCCAAATATATGCATGAAGTCAAGTATGATGTTCATTCATAAAACTATTTCTTTTTAAGAGGCATGTGTTAGACTACTATGCATACACAATAACGTGTCGATCATGCACCCATGTAAGCATTCATGAGAAATACAACAACATAACAGTATATGATTGTTCATAATGTATACATAAACATATAAACCAAGCACAAGCATCATTGTTCATTTCTCGTCCATTTATAACTTAGCAATTCCCCACTTTATTTCTTAATTCGTTAATTTTGAGGAATTCTTATCATTTTTAAGGGGTACCAACACACATACTGCATTCAACTTAATGATCCCCAATATTGTACCATTAAGTTCTGATTCGTAGTACCAGTACTTGCTTTTCCTAATCATAATACTTATTCACATTTTATCATTTGGTTAACATTCGGGATTAATCATCATTTGACTCTTTTATCCTCAGGCAAACTGCCTATTGGTTACAACTTAATTTAATTCAAAATCTTCTCATTGCTGCTAATACAAATGATAGTTATACGACAATTCCGATATTAATGAATTATTACACTTTTGATATCATAATTATCCTTTATTTCAAGTAAGGACTGGTTTTAGTACTTTCATTTGGTACAGCCTAAATTTATCCCAGGTTCCACCAATACTGGTGTTAACGCTACTGACTTCTATACAGCATGTTTTGTTATTGCTTGCTTCTATCTTCTAGTTCCAAACCACACAGTCATTTACTAGCCAAATCATCATCTGCGTTCGCATATGAATCAAATCACACACATATGTACATGCGTACACATACACATATCACTTACCCATACTGGGTTACTAATCTCATTGACACGTCGTTCAATCTTTCATCTGTATTACTAATTTTCAATTATTAAGGTAATTATCTAACTCTTACCGTTAGATATAATCGGTATCACTGTAAAGATGTGACTTTCAAGCCTAATAGAGGATTCCAATGTTCTGCTAAATCAATTTCAAGGATACCCCAAAGTCTCCGGTGTATCGAGTAGGCATACCAAAATATTAGTTTAATACTATCGGTATTTGTTTCGTTGATATCGAATTATCTATCATAATCGATATACTTAATATTAAGTTGTCAGATTTACTCAATACTGACTCTAACAGGTTTTCACCAGTTTAATCACTCGCTTGATACTTATACAACATCATCGGTCGCCCATTATCTGATAATCATCAGACCTGATCTTATTCAGTAGTTTTCATTAATAATTATTAATCGCTAAAAGTACGATATCTACTTGCGAGTTCTGGTTCAAAGGTTTTATTTTTTCAGTTCTCATCAGGTTCGATGAATCTTAGTTATGTATCCAACCAATTGCTTTTAGTTCCTACCGATTAACAACTTGATCGATATATAAACATGTAGGCCATCAGCTAACCCTCGCTGCCTCAAATGTGCTAGTTGCTACACAAAATCACGTTATGAGCGTATATATCATGAAACACAACAAATACGAAAACAGTATTCGCAAGATCAATACTCAACATACTACATAATATTTGAATATCTCGATACTTAGCTTAACAATAAACTTTTGATATTCAATTTACTTATCAAGCATGTCTGGTAGAGTTAGAAATTCAGTTGCTCTAATTCAGTTCATTATCAATTACTTGATCAGTTCTATCATCATCGGTTCACGTTCACAGTTGCTAATTTACCGAAATATCCCGACCCCATCCGAGTTATCAATTTTAACAAAACCTTCAATACTTTAACCAGTACGCTATTTCTATCATACTGCATCAATTACATATATCCCATTTAGCAGAGTTTTCCATATCACGGTCACATCGAGTTACTCGAAGATAATTTTCATTTTCATTTGTTTAGTTCAATTCTAGTATCAACTTCGGATTCTGCTTATACCAGTATCAACATAACCAATTCTATAATTATCCGACCATAGTTGATGGGTCTCAAGTGATCTTTTATCTTAACTAATTTCTAATTATCTCTTATTAATAAATAAACATTCATGATCTGTAATCGATTCCCGGTTGTCACTATTTAGTCTACTCATCGAGTATACCGGTGTTAACCAATTGCCATCCGATTATTATTATCCTTAACTATTACTTTCATAACAGATTGGACATCACTTGCATATAATATCGATCTTCATTAACTATCCTCATTATTATATTAATAGTCAATACACATGCAATCACAGTGTGTAATGAAATCGGAGGTAAACTTTACCCACTTAATGACTTTCAGTTGAGTGACATCAATATTCATCACAGACGGGTAGATGGTATTAACCAAAATTTATACTTTATCATTTCTATCAGAACCCAGCACTTAATTGTTCGATTCTCAATCCTAGTAAATACTCGCAATATATACATGATGCTCAGAATTCCACAAAACACATAACTTATGTGGCAAACGCCTATGCGCAACCATTTTAATATACTTACAGACTCTTAATGGTCATGTTATACGAACTTTAAATAACAATTCTCAATTTGGTATCATACCCGTATTAGGTTCTCACACACATATACATAACATATCCGTGATTCATTATTCGGATTACTCTACTTGGATTTCGGTTCCATAACACCAATTTATTTTTACAATAACTGTCACAATCATCTTTTTAATGACGTAATCTCTTAGTTCCAATGAATCCATATTATCAATAATTTCCCAACAACAATTATTTCTAAATTGGGGAAACATAAGATTTAAGTTAGGACTTCCACTCACCGGTATACCGATAATTTTTAACACCCAATATCATATACTGATATACCATTGTGTAGCTCTCGTTTCCACGATCACAACGGCTCAAGAATCGTCCGAATCCGACTTCGGATGGCCAAGATATCGTTCGGAAACCAAAATCAATATAAAAGGTTAGATACGTAATAACTGAAAATATTTAGGGGGCTGTTTGTAATTTTTCAGGGTCCCCAAAGTAATTTATAATACCACAGGGGCTAAAAAGAAATTTACCTTATTTAATGAATGGGTTGGGTATATAACGGGTCGGGTTTGGGTTAAACCCGAAACCCGAACCCGTTATGGGTTCACCCATACACAGCAGCCGCTGCTGCTGTTCCTCGCTGCGCCCATCGCCGCGCCCGTGCCGCCGCTTCGCCGGCGCGGCCGCCCCGCCGGAGCCGGCGCTGCTCCGGCACCCTTGGCCGACGGGGACCCACCAAGAGAGAGAGAGGTGGGGGCTGGTGCTTCCCCCCTCCCCCACTGTCGGCCCTGCGCCGGCCGGCCTACGTGTCGCCGGCACCCGGCCGCCGGCGCCTGGTGGCCGGTCAGGCCGCCGGGGGGAGAGAGAGAGTGAGAGAGTGAGAGAGAGAGAGGAAGATGAGAGTGAAAGAGAGAGAAAGAGTGTTTTTATTTCTCTCTCCCCCACCTACTCCCATACATCCCATACCTCTCATACTCCCCTTACCTCCCATACTCCATCAATCAAATCTTTATTTTATTTATTTTATATATTTTCATTTTTCTTTCTTTCTTCACTTTCCCAACTTATTTAATATAATCAAAAAAATAGTATGAATACCAATACCCGGTATTTATACGAATATTTCATGCAGATCCATTCCGGATTTTCTATAATGAATCACTAAAATTTATTTAACACAGAAAAAATATTATTAACCAAATAATATTACTTTAACTCAGAATTTACCAATCCGGGTGTTACACTAACCCCCATGGACCTAATAGAGTATGGGTGCCAAACTTCACCCCTATTGTATTTGATGTAGATGTGGGTTCTCACTTGACGTGAGAGTGTTGGTGTCTTGATGGTGGATGCTTTTGTGCTTGATGGACACTACTTTAGATGCATCACCTTTCAAGGGGAGTATGATGGGGGGACCACCATGGCTTGGAGATCTAGAGATTAGGCCTAATGATTTTGGTTACTATCTCTAACTCCTTATTAATTTACATGCTTTCATATTATTGATTTTCATCATGTATTGATTTTCATGTTTTTCATGATTATTATGTTAAATGTCATGATAATTAGACTTGTGATATACATATGTAGTATTTGAGATACACCCATGTTTATATGGACCATTATTTTTGTGTTCTCACTATTGTTTAAACTACTATGAATATGTTAGTTCTAAGACTTGTGCATTTACATAATGATCATATTCGTTTTTGTTTATGATTTTGCACTTCATGTTTTGATTACTTGTTTAGATGAAGTTTTCATTAAAACTTGTGTATGTACTTGTACAACTAGTGAGCCACAAATTGATTATTATATGTTTGTGCTTAATTGCTCATTTGTACCCATTAGATGTACTAGTATAGCTTAGGTTTGATGATTCTTACATTTCAGCTTGTATTCCTTATTTTTTGGACATGTTTTTCATGACAATGAGTTTAGCTTCATGTATATGTCAATTTTATCAAAACTTTAGATATACATGTCTATCTAAGAGTCACTTACTTTTCATGCAAATTTTTATGGACTCATTTGTGTTTGGAATATATATGTATACTTTGAGTTTTAACAAAACATACATATACCTTGAAGCGTATCTAGTTTTGATGATTTCTTCATTCTTGATTGGTAGTATTTTTCAAACATGTTAAAAATATTTTCAAACTCATATTTTTGAAAACCCCTACCTTCAAAGGGCGATTGGATGGGCGACCATGCCTTGTGTGTCTTATTGAAAATCTTTATAAATATGTGCATGAATAGGTGGTAGGTATGAGTTATACACTTGTTTCTCATTATTTTTTCAATTGGTATCACAATTGATACATTTATGTTTGTATACTCATATTTGTGTTTTCTATATATGTATACTCCAAACTTCAAATAGTATCAATTTCGATAGGTATTTATATTTTCATACATATATATATGATTTGATTGTACTTACAATATCTTTACATCTTAAAGCACAAATTATGTTTATGCTAAACTTGATTTACTTCTTAATATCAATTATTTTTCAGTTGGTATCTTATACAAGCTTATGCATTATTTTTATTGGTATTTCATAAAGGGGGAGAAAATTCATGTTTTATCTTTCAATCGGTTTTATTTTCAATTGGTATCTTACTCCCACTCTTTATGATGAAGAATATTATATTTTGGTATATACTAACATTTTTAATATTGGTATTAAGAATTTTAAATTAGTATTATTCTTTATTTAGTGTCTCTATTGCAAATGATTTTAGTCTTTATCCAAAAAGTTGGTGTGTTTTTTCAATTGGTATCAAGTTTCATTTTAAATTGGTATCTATATTGAAATGAGTTATGCTTACCTAAAAATTTGGTTTTTACTTTCAATTGGTATCAAAATTTACAATATATATTTCAATTGGTATAAAAAAAGTACAATGTTTCATTTTCTATTGGTATCAAAAAATTTACAAGATATTTCAATTGGCATCTTAAAAAAAAATTTGTTTATTTTCAATTGGTATAATAATGTTTCCATATATATCCTTATTGTTTGATTTATTTTCGCCCCTTTGTTGATGAATTGACAAAAGGGGGAGAAGAATTTTGAGAGTTTATATATGCATGTTTATTTTCTTGTTAATGCATATGTGTTTTGTTTATGCAAAAGGGGAGAAGTATTTGGAGAGTTTAATTATATTTATTTTCTCATTTATGCATATATGTGTTGTCTGGTTTATGCATTCATTGATTATCCTTATTGTTTATTACTATGCATGAGTTAAGGGAGAGTTTCTATGAAGCTTAACTTTAATCCATACATATATAACTCCATAAGTTTTATCATCATCAAAAAGGAGGAGATTGTTAGCCGAGAGGCTCATCACTCTAGTTTTGATGATGATTAACTCATGTAGTTATAGTTTACTAATGATCTTGTGCTTGATTAGTTTCAGATATTTGATCAAGATCTTAGTAGGTGTTTACCTTCAACAAAGGAGTTTTGGAGCTTTCACATGTATATTCAAGAACTCACGCGTCAAGATCGCATCTAGCACTCGGTTGGAGTCAAGCTCGTTGGATCGCGCTTGGATCGAGTCGACTTGGAGAAGGAGTTTTACAAGAACATCAGTTTATTTAGTTTATTTGTTTAGATCTTGTGTAAAGATTAGATAATATTGATATGCTCAAGTTCACACACACAAGTTTAAAATTTATTGGTTTTGGTTTTTCGATTTAATCAATCTTGGTTTTCATATCAAAAACATAGATAAATATCTTATATGTATATTGGATTCTATCCATATACTATTTGCTTCAAAGTTGTTTCAATATCATGTTTTTGTATTTATACAAGTTTTGGAGAAAACTATTTTCCATTTCAAAATTCAAGTTTTTAGGAAATACCGATTTTGTGTTTAAGCTAAATTTCAATATCACAAAAATAGTTCAAATAGTTTGTAATATGTGATGATTTTTGGTCACACATGTTTGGTATTCAAATATCTTATAAGAACTTATTTTTGTGAAAGTTATGTGATTTTATGAGATTTTATGAAAGTTAAAAAGATAAGTTTTCAATACCCTAAAACCCCAGCCAGATCAGCTGGCGGTTGACCGAGCCGGTCGACCGGATCAGTGATCGGTCAACTGAAACAGTCAACCGATCTGCACAAGGGACGTGCACATGACTAGCCATGAAGGCCGTCGACTGCGCGGTCGACCGACTGAGAGCACCTCACTTTCAAGTGCTGGCCGGTCGACCGGGCGGTCGACCGGAGGCACAACGGTCATAAATATGACCGTTTGTGCCAGTCGATCGGGCGGTCGACCGGAAGGTCATTTTTTGACCTTTTCAGATTGCCAACAGGCAGATTTTTGAGAGGCTATATATATGCCTTCTCTTGAGCTGATTTCACCAAGATTTTTTAAGAGAATTTCCCAACTTTCAAGTGTTTTTTCAGCAAGAGTTTAAAAGAGTTTTTGTGGTTAAAAGATCTATCTTTTATTTGTTTTAAAGGGTAAAAAAATCAAAGAAAAAGAGTCTTTGGGAAGTGGTTTTGATCTTCATTTATATTTCTATCTAGAGTTTTTCCCAAGAGTTTTTCTTTGTGATTTATTTTCCAAACTCTTTATTTTCTCACACTTGAGCTATCATATCTATCCTATCTATAGGTTCTTTGTTTTGTGAAAAATTGGTTTGTGGTTTGTTTAGACCATCAAGAGTTGTAAACTTTCCTTTGCCTTGGCTTTGTGCCTTTCCCTCTAAGTGTAGAGGAAGTTTGTGCATAGGGTTGTGGCTATCCCTCTCAGTGTAGAGGTCGTTGTGGTTGTTTTGGATAGTGCCTTATCCCTCTAGTGTGAGGTGATTATTGTTTGGCTTAGTGCCATAACCCTCTAAGTATAGGTAATTTGTGTTGTGCCTTGTCTCTTGTGTAGAGGTTGTTTGTTGGAGAGAGGAGTTGTGTACTCCTAATTTGTATTTGCCAATTCTCAGTGGAGGTTCCCTGTGCGGGAAGTTCTGTGTGGACGCATTAGTGAAAATCCTTCTATGTGAAGGCGGAACGTAGAACAGTGGCTCGAACCTCGAAATAATAATATATATTGGTGTTTGCGCGATTGATCCACTATCTCTAAACTCTCTCTCTCTCTCTCTCTCTCTCTCTGTGTATGTGTGTTATACCTTGCATTATTTCATATTGTTCATATCATACATATATGCTTAGTATTATTTGTGTGTGCCCATACTTGTATTGAACCAAGAGAGCTTCATATAGCACCTTAACTCTTATTTAGAGGAATTTAGAAGAGATAGTCCAGAGCGCATCACTGGGAATTCAGCTGCACTCTTGGTTATACTAAGTGTATAGCAATTAGTTTTAATTCCGCATTATTTGTCATTAGATTAGCCATACGCCTATTCACCCCCTCTAGGTGTATTTTCATAAACATGAGATAAATACACTAAACATGCGATAAATACAAGTATGGACAAAACTAGTTTGTACAAGATCAAATTATAGATTCACAGGATTGATACGTCAAGGGATAATCCAAACAAGAAAACTCTCATCTATATACCACATATCCGATGTCACCATCATCTAAGTTCATACAACTTGAGTTGCCCTCAGAGTAATAGAACTAGAATGTGTCTGAAATAATCATTGTGCCACATAAATCATATGTCATAAGCAGGGTGTCAATTCAGGGCATAACACCTGATTAAATGATTCATCACTATAACTAGAGAATACAAAAGTATTGCATTTCAAGTTATTCAATAATAATAATCAGTACCGTTTGATATTTCAATCGCCTCCCTACCAATGCTTCATATCACTGATAGTCCATACTAGAGGTCGCACTCTAGTAGAACTTACTCGTGTCTGATATGTGAGTACCAGGACCCAAACAAAGGAGAGACCAAATATCACACGTTCTGTAACGGTCCCAGGTTCTAATTAAAGTATCAAAATTTTTCTTAAAAATTTTAACAACACCTCCCCTATAAACATGAATTATGTCATGCTACAACAACAACAATATTGGCCCACAATGGCCCAAATACCACCAACATCACATTTCGGCGCACTTGGCCTACTTATCAACATCAAAAAAAAAAAAAGAATTCATCATCACATTACTTCGCATTCATCAATTATGTTCCAAGATGAGTCACGACATTCATCCCAACATACATAACATCAACCATGGCAAGGTCTAGTTCCCTTCATCAATACTACTAAGATTACATGCCAACTTCTTGTGTCTAATGGCCACACACAAGGCTTAGATTTACTGTAATAACACCCAAAACCACTTACATATACCAAGTTCTCATGTACATACAATAAGTACTACCAAAGTAAACAAAATATAAGAAGAGACGATTGACCACAAGTAAAGTATGAGGGAGTCGATCAATCCTTTTTCTTAAGATTCAAAGTCTAAGTCGGCCTCTTACCTCTGTCCGAACCTGAAATGTAAAAGAATGAATGAAGTGAGCTTGACAGCTCAGTGAGTAAACAAATCTAAAATTTGCTAATTCAATTCCTTATATTAATAGGTTTTAAGTTGACACATGTAGTTATTAGCGGATTCCCGTCTTACTCTCGCATACTTCTAAGATTTAAGATAGATGTCTCAACTACCATGAATTTTATTTAGGTTTATCACAATTACATTTAGCACAAAATAGAAACAAATTACAGTTGTCACCGTCTTCCCCCTCCTACCGGCTCCCACTCGGCCCCTTCCTCCAAGTAATATATATAGTACATGCATATACATAATGTAGTTGTCACCGTCTTCCCCCTCCTGCCGGTTCTCGCTAGGCCCCTTCCTCCGAGTAATATAAAATACATACATATATACACATAATGCAATTGTCACCGTCTTCCCCCTCCTACCGACTCCCGCTCGGCCCCTTCCTCCGAGTAATATATAATACCATACATATATACTTATAATGCAGTTGTCACCGTCTTCCCCCTCCTGCCGTTTCTCGCTCGGCCCCTTCCTCCGAATAAAATCATACACAACACATTTCATTCTAAGTAACATACAATTGTACATTTGGTTTCATATTTCATGAAAATAAGCAAGCAATTCTCCTGTAGGGGTTCATATCTATACGTGTATATAATCCTCATAATATAAAAATTTGATCCTTCTTTAATAAGAGTATCCACCACGTTAATGATTCAAATTTAGTGCCCATACGTAGTATTGACATTTCCCTTTTTATTTCTCGCTACGATACCCAGTCTGATACTTCACATGCAATGTATCTAGCTAGATTAACGGTATAATATACACATATCTCTCAAAAGATTTTGTAACATCCTCCGTTACTTGTAACCTAAACCATTTCTTAAGTATTGATTTAATTCACATAGTCAAAGGAAGAGCTACCTGATTTTCTCAAGTATGCTTATATAGGACTAATCTATGTAGTGCACCTCCTGTGAAAGAAAAATACTAATTTCATAACATGATTTCTCTTTTCATTCTATCTAATTTCATAACATGATTTCTCTTTTAATTCTATATAAAATTTGTATACAAGTTTATCTCATTCTTGATTTATCCAACAATTTATTCATCCAATAGTTAGCAACTTTATAGCCTTGATATAATTGTTTTCAGTTTACTCACATTGCCTCCGATGAGTGCCCTGGTGATGAGATCCGCCTATTTCACCCACCGAATCGTAACCCTAATCAGGATAGGCCTAAAATCAGTTATTGATACTCAAGCACAACCTAATCCAAAATTTTCAAGATTTACCTTAGATTAAATTCTATTTTCTTGATCTCTTGTTCGAAGAAGTTCGGATCCGACTGCGCGAACTCCCCCGACCTCCGTCCCAAACTCCTCCCTCCCTCCCCCCGGCGCGTATGCCCGCAGCACGCACGCAGCGCGCCTGCCGCGCTCCACGCCGCGCGCGGCGACCCTTCCTCCCCTCCCGCGCCTGTAGGCGCGGCTGCCTTGATGGGCGTGCCGCCGAGCTCGCCACCCTGCTGGGTGGCGTTGCTGCTAGGGTTAGGGAGAGGGTGGAGAGAATGTTAGAGATGGGAGGGAAGAAGAAAAGAATGGAGAAAATAGAGAGGAAGTTACCTTGTGTACAAGATCCAGGGAAGGGGGTAAGTTGCTCTGGTTAGATGCAGAGAAAGGAAAAGGTGGAAGGTTTTTTCTTTCTATTTTATCTATATTGCCTTTTATTTTATTATTATTTTATTATTATATTTAAGTTATGGTTCCACGGTACATACAACAATGCCACCACACCATTTCTCTTCCCAAGGTTTCCTATTAAAGCTCCACATCATCCCCACCCCTCTCCATTTCTCTCCAGCGAATTCCAAGTTTTTTTTTTAAGTTATAGGAAATTACAAGTATATGTGTAAATATGATGGGGTTTGGATTACTTAGTGTAGAAATTGTAATGGGATTCTAATTCAACAAATACATACGTACGCGCATACCATGTATTCCCGCTGTATTTCTCCAAATTAAGATTTTTAATTCCTCTCATCCTAATTGTTAGAAATTATTAATAATTTAGGTGGGAATCTGGATTAACTAGGAACGGCTATTACAGTTCTACCCTCCTCAAAGGAGTTTCGTCCTGAAACTTAACGTACCTTAAAACAATCGCGGTGAGACTTTTGCATTTCTTCTTCCGGTTCCCATGTAGTTTCTTCAATCTTTTGACTTCTCACAATACCTTTATTAAGGGAATCATTTTATTTCTCAATTTTTTCTCCTTACGGTCAAGAATTTGCACTGGCTCCACCACGTAAGATAGGTCTTCTTGAATTTATAGTGGCAAATATTTAAGGACATGATTGGGGTCCGATATGTATTTCCTTAGCTGTGATACATGGAACACGTTATGCACTTTCTCCATCTTGGGTGGTAAGGCTAACCGATAGGCCAATGATCCAATTCTTTCTAATATCTCAAAAGGTCCAACATACCGGGGTCCTTGTTGGCCCAAAGGCTATCACCCTAGTTTTGATGATGATCAACTCATGAAGTTATGTTTACTAATGATCTTGTGTTTAATTAGTGACAGATTCATTATCAAGATCTTAGTAGGTGCATAGCTCAACAAAGGACAAAATGTCAAGATTTGAGCTAGCACGGTGTGATCCAAGGAGTTTTTGGATCAAGCTTGGACAAGTCAAGAAGATGAGAAGCCTTCAAGGGAAGACTTCAAGAAGATGAAGACTTGTGTCTAGGTATAAGATTTTGTTTTTGTTTTAGTTAAAAGTAAAGGATAGATAGTTGGTGGATTGCTCAAGTATACCATGCACACACACTCTTGATTTACTTGCCTTTTCATAAAAGATTTTGTAGTTAGAAAAGATTTTTCTTTGTGACAAAATACTATTTGGATTTTGGTATTTTCATATATACATATCTTTTTATCCAAAATCAAGTTTAGAGCTTAATGACAAAAACATAGATATTTCATTATGATTGTGTAGTGGATCATATCCATACACACTATGCCTTAAAAGTATATCTTGTTTTGTATTTGATAAAGATTTGGAAAAAGATGTTTTGGAAAAACAAAGTTTAGAAAACATGTTTTGGAAAATACAAGTTTTTATCATGGGCCAAATATTTCCATATTACAAAAATAGTCCAATCTTTTATAACATGCCTTGATTTTGTGCAAGCATGTTTTGTA
>JAVJIF010027686.1:0-11308 GCA_038442645.1 Agave tequilana | reverse complement strand
TTTTATAAATCGATTCGATCGACTAGTCCCTGACTCGGAGTCAACTCGGCTCAGAGCTGGATCCTTCGAATCGGGTCTCAAACTCGTCTCAGCACCCATCGAGTCGGATACGACCCGGCCGAGTCTTCGAACCCTGCATGTCACAGTTCACATTTCTAGAACTCAATATCCATAGTGACAAAATCCCAATCTTTTCCCAAAATGTTAACATCACCAACAAGTCAATCCTAAATTCAAATAAGAGAAAAGGAACAGACATAACTCACCAAAACCATGATTACTACTTCTAGTTCCTAATCAATCAAGGGTCTTGCTGACGAGCTAACAAGCAACACGTGAGAGTCAGAGTCCCAAAGTTAAAAAGGTAATTTTTTTAATTACCAACTTTACCCTCGGTGGAAGTACACTTTGCCTTGATCATTGGGTATCATCTAACCCATTTATTTGTCTTCTCTCTCAGCCATCTGATTCACTATTGCCCCTCTTCTCTTCTCAGGCTCCCTCCTCTCTCCCTCCCCCTTTAATGAAACCCAAAACTTGTAATCAGTTCGTCCTAAGCTTGTAACTTGTTTTTCCCTTTTTTTTGTTTGTCTTTTCTTTTTCATAATATTTAGTTTGTAACTATTGGTTTGGGAATTTGCAGAATTACTTTTTTTAAAAAATAATTGAGCTCTTACTTTTTTAAAAAAAAAATCATTGAGCTCAGGAACTATCTCCTCTCCGATTATCACAACTCCTCCCTCATCGGCATCATCTTTAGCCTCATTGCCGACAATACCGACCCACTTCCTATGCTCTCCTTCACTATCTCCTCCGTCGTCAATATCAACTCTATCCTCATTGTCAGCAACCCTGACCTTTCCGTCCTCCACTCCTTCGCCTCTTCGAAGGTTGTCAGCTTGACTACCAAAGTCAACAGTTCCAAATCATTTTTGGCCAAAGTTTCATTCTTCACCCTTTTCATCTGTGGATTCATGTCACCTAAATTCTTTTCGTAAACTAACAATCTCAACAATCAAATATTAAAATTAAGAAGTAAATTCAAGGGAAAATTTGTTTTGAAGGGAGAGAACCATCCAAACTGACGGCTTTTCCTTTTGATTTTAATTTGATTTGTGATCATAAGTGCATATTTCATGATACTGAGCTCCAATGGAAATTATGGGAGAGAACTGCATATTTTGATTTGTGATCATAAGTCCACCCTTGTGCGATCAGAGAAAATCATGGAGATTAAAGTGTTGATTTGAATTATTTTTCTTTCCTTCTCTATTTCTTTTCTTTTCTCGAAGCTTTTCTGGAGCTCCAATGGAAATTCAGGGAATTGAGATGAGAAAGGATTGTCTTTTATCTACTGATGTGGCCAATGATATAATTAATTGTCGGCATACAAATTTCATGACAGTAAATATAAAACTGAGGGCAAAATTGACATTATGAAAAGATTTGCTTTTAATCATGGAACCACTCAAACTTCTATCAAAAAAGAGCAATTTATTGCCTGTTAACCGGTGCCTTTGGGACACTCGTTAGCAAGACCCATCAATCAAATATACAAGCAAGGGAATTGTTGTGAAGAACCAATGGAGAAACTCCCATATAATTACCCATTTAACTAATCAATCAAAAACTCCAAAATACTTTCAAGTTGATTAATGCAAATTGATTGCACAATACAAATTTATGGTATTTAGAACTTATGATGGCATCATATTTAACTAGTCTTTTTAAGAAATAAATCAGTATTGAATGGGGATGGGTTGTATAACAATAGTCACTATTTCACATTATTGTTTGGCATACACGGCACAAGTAAATGCAATGTAAAAAGAATGTTTATGCACATTCTTTTGAGATGTGTGTGACTATTACAAGAGTTATCTCACTTCCTATGTCATGAGAGAAATCAATGTCATGAGAGAAATCGAATTGAGTCTGTATTTTTTTTTAATCTAGTGTGTTTTTTCTTTTATTTTATTTAGTCTTTTTTTCATGTTTAGTTCCACATCGGTTATATGGTGTAAAGCCAAGACTTGTGACCTATTTAAAGGCTCCATTGTTTTCAATAAAAAGAGACTATAATTTTGAGAAAAATTATTTTGGGGTTTGTCTCCTTGAGGGGCGTGTCTCCCATGGCGGATTGTGAAGCCTATCTATGAAGTTAAAATCGAGGGTACGGCGTGAAGCGGCGTAAGGTCAAGATCGAAGAGCGTGTGGTGTGAAGCGGCGTGAGATCCAGAAAGGTGAAAGATCTTTTCATTTATCCATTAGGTAATCTTTAATTATTTCTTTTATCTCTCATCTTTTTTCAAATTCGTAAACCCTCCTCTTTACTTTACATCAATTTGGTATCAGAGCATGATTAGATAAAAATGATGAATGATAAAATTAAAATTGTAATACAAGTTTTTTGTGAAAAATTCTCGATGTGAAGTCGGTACAATTTTATTTGAATTATTCGTTGTTTCTTTCTTTTCATCTCTTTTTTTAAATAATCTCATTCATTTCTTTTCCCACAAATTTGAAAAAATTACAAAATATTTTCAATTATCTCATTATCTTTTATCTTATCTCAAATTCTCACCATGCATCTCAAATCCCAACCATAATTCAAAATATCAACCCTAAATCAAATCCTCAGTCACAATTTCAAATTTTTAGTACAAAATCACAACCAAAATATTTTTAAAAAAAGAAAGAAAGCCCCTTGCTTTCTTTTTTCTCTTCTCTTTCTCTCTTTTTTTCCTCCCCTCCCTATGAGAACATTAACATCAGACATCAACAAGCACAAATCATCCGGATCACCAATTGTGAATCACAAGCATCAACAAGTCAACAGTATAAGACGGGTACCTCAAAACCGGCTTCTCAATAACAATTCAGATCCAGATTCAATGACGAATCACCACCACCTCATGTATACTCGACGGGATCGAGTTCTTCCCACCCGACGAGAATGATGGGAGACATCGAGTCAGCTTCTTTTTGTTTTGAGTCCGAGTCTCTATTTTTTTTATTTAGTAGTCTTGTGTTTACTTTACCCACATCCAACTTGATGTGAACGAAAGAGGGGAGTCTAGAGGATTTTAGAAAAAGATGAGAGATGAAATAAATAACTAAAGATTACCTAATGGATAAATGAAAAGGCCTTTCACATTCCTGAATCTCAAGCCGCTTCACGCCACACGCTCGTTGATCTTGACCTCACGCCGCTTCATGCCACACACTCGATCTTACCTTCACAGTTAGGGTTTCACACCCTGCCATGGGCGACATGCCCCTAAAAAAAATCTCAACAATTTTCTCAAAATTCTATTTTATCTTTATTGAAAACAATTGAGTCTATTAAATAGACTTACAACTCAATCATTCTCTTTTCACGACCAATATGGAACTAAAGAAAGAAAAAAACAAGAATACTAAGTAAAAGAAAATTCACTCGACTCAATAAAATACACACACTCACACTTAAAAAAACAAAAGAAATATGACTCGATGCCCCCTTCATTCTCGCCGTGTGGGAAGAACTCGACCCCGTCAAGTATACATGATGTGGTGGCGGCGGCTTGACACTGGTCTGAATCTGAACACTAGTTTAAATTAGCTACTAATCTTGTAGAGTCTCTAACTGGTAGATATTGTGAATACTAATATGTTGTTAATACAGTGCAGTTGTTGATGTTGTCTTGTTGACACAGAGTTGTTGAAGATCAGTCAGGAGATGAAAAGGATGACGAAGGGCAGCTGATGACAAGGACGAGAGGAAGAGTAGCAGCAATTGAAGGAGGACTTGAGGGAAGTGGAGAGAAACAAAAGACAAGAAAATCACGTGGGAAGAGGTTTGATGACATTAAAGATATGAACAGTAACTTGTTTTGAATTTGAAAGATTTTCGGTTGGAATTTTGTGGGAAATTGTAATAGTAAATTTTGTGTATTTTTGTTAAAATTTTCAAGTGAATATTTGTGGAGAGATGGGGTTTTGAAATGTTATTGGGATTGAGATGTGTGGTGAGGACTTGAGATAAGATAAGGGGTAATTAGAAGATTGAACACTAAAGATTTTCTAATTTTTTTTTAAATATTTTGGTTGTGATTTTATAACTAAAGATTTCGGATTGTGGCTGAAGATTGATTTGGGATTGAGATTTTGAATTATGGTTAGGATTTGCGATAAGATAAGAGATAATGAGGAGATTGAAAAGATTTTATAAATTTTTTTTGAAATTTGTGAAAAAAGAAATGAATAAGATTATTTGACAAAAGAGATGACAATGAAAGTGAATGAAGTAACAAATTGCACTGGCTCCTCATAGGGATGACCAATTCACTTCAACATTCGCAATGAATAGTTCAAAAAAATTGTATCGATTTCACATCGGGAACCTTTTCACAAGAAACTTGTATTACTAATTAATTTTCATCACTCATCATTTTTTTCAAATCATGCTCTGCAAATTGAAGTGAAACGAAAAAGGGGAGTCTACGAATTTTGGAAAAAGATGAGAGATGAAAGAAATAACTAAAAATTACCTAATGGATAAATGAAAAGGTCTTTCACCTTCCCGGATCTCACGCCGCATGCTCTTTGATTTTAACCTCACACCGTTTAACACCGCACGTTCGATCTTAACCTCACAGTTAGGGTTTCCATCCTGCCATGGGCGGCACGCCCCTCAAGAAAAAAACCCAAAACAATTTTCTCAAAACTCTAGTCTATTTTTATTAAAAGCAATTGAGTCTTTTAAATAGACTTACAACTCACTCATTCTCTTTTCACGACCAATATGGGACTAAAGAAGAGCAAACATAAGACTACTAAATAAAAAAAAATTCACTCGACTCAGTAGAATAAATACAGACTCAGACTCAAAAAACAAAAGAGATATGACTCGATGTCCCACACTAACACCTCTCTTTCTCCGTTTTCAAAATTCTTTTGAAGGCCTTCATTAGGTGTAGCAACAGTTGTGGTTAAAACTGAACTTTTGGGCTGGTTTTGGTTCAACTTAGACTGAAATAAATCTGAAACAGGACAAATTATGAAACCTTGACTTCAAGACTTTTGCAATCAATATAGGGGCATCTATGGTAATAAAGCATATGGAGGTGCCATGGAAGGATTGATTAAAAAAAAAGTATTCACACAACGAGATGTGAACAAAAGACCTGAATCAACTCCCAGAGGTTGGCTTTTGAGAAATCACACCAGAGCCTTCATATATTCAACCCATTAACTTGAGTTGTGATGTGGCTATCATCAAAAAGGAGAGGCCGAAAATGGAACAAAATTATCTTACCAATTACTTTACCTAACATCAATAATCTATGAATTGGTGCCAAATTGCAAAAAGCAACCATGATTAGAAGAAGGGATATCAGAAATACTAAAGGCCAAAGTGGCCAAGTTGGGAGACCAGCTGTTGTCGGTAGATGCAGTTTAAGTTTAGAACAGTCCTCTAGAATTCCACTATGCTAAAAAAAATAATAATAAAGACCAATGGAAAATGGAATGATGGGAAACTGCACCATTTGATAAAAAAATAAAAGTTATATTGATATAACAACATAGTTTTCCATGATAAATTACACAATGCTTATGAGTTCATTAATGATGCAAACAAACGAGGTACATACCTTAAGCTTACCTTAATTCATGCACTTACTACTCTGGTATATAGGTCCTTATTCGATCTATAAATTGTCACTATTGTGTAGTCCGATTTCTTTTGATTTCCAATGTAACAGTTTCAAAGATAAGTAAAATGGAATAGTTGCCTTATATTTTGTAAGACACAAGAATGGAGAATCAAAGACCTAGAAAACACAAAAAATAAAACTACAGTTGACAATGTTTGCGTAAGGTTCTGCATATATGCTTCACCAGTTGTAATGTTCTAATAAAACAAATATACTAACACATAAACCCACCACCCCCCACCCACCCCCCAAAAAAAAAAAAAAAAAAAAAAACCCCGAGTTAGCAATCCTCTGAAGCTGATCCCACCTTCTTCATGCATTATCAATGGAGCTCAAGCCCAAAATGAGCACACTCAGCTTTGTTCCTTCAATAATTTCATCATTCTCAGACAACAATGGGGAACGTCGTTCTAATGTCCCTTACGTCTATCCTGGATCGTCTTCCTTGAAAAATATTAAAATGAAACATAGATTATACAGAATATCCTCAGTGCCTCAATAATAGCTGTAATTTGATAAAGACTATTCACTCATACTACAAGAGCTTCAACCTCTCCCAAAAGTTGGTCCCATCAAAATCAGAGAGCCCAATTAAAAGATGCAGCACATGCAAAAAAAAAAGGATTTAACTTTAACATCAAGACCAATTGAATAGCCAATTAGGTTAAGTTTGAGCTCAGCCCTAGCTTCACCCAGTTCTAACATCCTCATTAATCAAGAATCCTGTCCAATTTATTGTTTTTCCTTTAAGTTAGTACAATCTTAAAATCAAGAACCACTGCCAAAACTAATTATATCCATTATTGTTTTAATTGGAGTGTGTCGTCGATTGATTAGGGTTTTTTAAACTCAAAGTAAATTGGGAATTGAGAAGGGCAATGGATGGATGCAAAGGGATACATACATACTTTCTGGCGCGGGATTCGACGCCGGAGTTCTTCACGGAGAAGAGATCGGCGGGCAAGACCTTCTTCTTGGCACGGTAGAATTCTTCAGAGGATTGGAGGTGGGCCTTCTCTATGCGGGCCTGTTCCTGGGTTCGGTAGAGGTGAGCCTTGAGCTCAACGATGGAGGAGGCGCCCACGCCCTCGATGGCTTTGTGCTTCTTCGGCATCACAGCCGACTCCGTCAGCCATCCCAGCGATTCCACCCTCTTGTTCGACGACGTTGATGTCGCCGCCGTTGCTGCCGCCGGCGCTCGCTCTTCGTCTACTGCTCTCATGATTTCTCTCCTCGTCTCCGCTCTCTTACTTTTTCTCTAATTGCCTCTTTCTTCTTCTTCCCCTTTCGAGTTTGGTTTTCGACCTGCGAGAGAGGAAGGGGAGATTAAGATCGGGATGAGACTGGACCAGATACAGTGCACAATGGGCTGGGCCTGAAGTTTGTGAGTTTACGATGTGGTAGTGTCAGGCCCAAATTTTAGACTCCAAATTTTGCTACGAATTGGCTAATTTTTGTTGTTTTAATGCTAACGATGTGTCTAGACCTCTTAAAATACAACACATATTAATTAATTACTAGATTACCGCTTGCGGTGGTACCGAGCAGCAAAGAGAAGAGGGGGAGAGGGTGAGTTCACGATGAGGAAGTATCAGGCCCAAATTTTAGACTCCAAATTCTGATTCGAATTGGCTATTTTTTGTTGTTTTAATGCTAACGATGTGTCTAGACCTTAAAATACAATACATACTAATTAATTACTAGATTATCGCTTGCGGTGGAACCGAGCGACAAAGAGAAGAGAAGTGAAGTGATAGGGTGAGGAAGAAGAAGGTGGGAAGAAGACGGGAGAGGGAGAGGGAGAGGGAGAGGGAAGAGAGGAGAAAGGAGTAAAGAAGGGAACGTGGGAAGAGGGCGAGGAGGGGGCGGCTCAGTTCTATGTGGCTCTCTCTTTTGGAGGACAGACGGACGGATAAAGTGTAAGAAAGAGTCACGGGAGAAACCTGCTCAGTTTGATTAGAGAAAAAATCGAGCACAGCCTTAATGTATTTTGTGGGAATCGACTCAAGATTATTTATTTACTTCAGAAAAACAATGATTTGGCAATTTCACGTACCTGCTTTGGGTTAAATATGCCTCTAGCAAGCCTTGTGATTAGAGGTCGAGGTTCAGATGTAGTTTTATCCGGTGGGTTCCCCTCACAACTGTGCAGAATGGTTTAGTCAGATGCTGATGACATCTGCTGCAAGAAGTTATAACTACTGGCCAGAGGACTTTTTAGTAGCCAAAAAAAAAAAAAAAAAAAAAATTAAATAGCAAATTTAAAGTAGGTTGACTATCGTAAACCATCAAGTTTAAATATTTTATAAATTAATATGATTTTTTGCATCAAATAAAACCTGAATGGTCTTTGTTTTCCTTTTTCTATCAAGAAAAAAGGATAGCTGAAACACCAACCAATTTAACCATATATCGAACTCTTGCACATTCCAAGTTACATTTTTAAGTTTTAATCAATGAAAATAAAGTTCGTTACAATATGCAAAAGTTGGTCTTAGAACCAGAAATAAACATGGGCCGAGTTTGAGGATCTGACGTGGATAATATCTACAAACACTTTTGTATATATAGTGGTCAAAATTTGACACCTGTCAGGATCACAACATGTGTCCAGTGGTAAGAACATGGGAAAACTCTAAGGGTCTCCATTTTGAAATCTCAACCACGCCAAAATTCGACAACAGCCCTCAACCATAACTCCTAGGCCATACTGCCTTCTGAAGACATCTCTCACTCGGAGTCTGAAGCCATACAGTCACCCAGAACCGACTAGACTCCGGACCAATTGCCCCGCCATGTGGCGACTTTATCCATCATCATGGATAGATCGATGCGAACTTCTTCAAATCTGAGAATTTGTTACGCGACTATATCTTCTTTCTCGTTCAGAGCCATCTTACAGCTAAGCAGAGCAGTTAGAGATAACAATCGATAAACCTCCAAGTTCCAACACACCAATCCTAACAATCTGGATGCAATCTCAGCGGTTACAAGCATCTGTAGATTCAAACTGAACAGTTGAAAATCTGTATCTATCTATATCCTCTCCACGCCAATATCAGGTATAAATACACCTTCTATGAGAAAGATATCGCTTCTCTAATTCTCAGAGCACATAGCACATCACGCTGCCAGTTTTTCACTGCCGGTCCTCCGTCCTTACCAACTATCAATTTTCACACCCGAGGGTCTTAGGCCGGCACTGCACGATCGTCTTCTTTCTTTGTGCTCTGATAGGTTCGATTGGGGGCGTTGGGTTGCTTGTGGCAGAGTTTTATCCACCACAAATTAGTACTTTTATTGAGAGCTTAAGTCGACACTCGAGATCTTTATCCCATCCAACCCAAACCCCTGTTTATCCTCAGAAAACCTCTCCCCTAATGTCGATAAACCCGAAGAAACAAACGATTGCTCATAACGATACCCTGTCCAAAGGCAGGACCAACACCACTGCCAGGGGGCACAATCCCTCCACACACCATAGATCGCGAGCGTGCTGGAGAAGACATTGGCTCCTCCTCATCTCAGAGGGCAGCCGCCAATGCCCGCACGTCGTCGTTGTATAAAGGCCAGATCCTTCAAATACTCGTAAACATGAAGGAGCAGATGAAGGAGCAACAAGCCCGTTCAAATCTCGATCGGGAGTAGGCGATTCTCGATCGAAAAAATACCGCCCACGAGGAGGGAACACTAAAACAACTTAACGATCAACATGAAGCGCAGATCGCCCCTCCAAAGAACCCAGGCCCAGACGTAGCCTGAAGACGAACCTGGAACCAGGGAGAATTGGGTCGAAGGCCTATCATGAACCTGAGGTGGTCCAGACCGACCTCTCTCCTGCACGAAGACCGCTCCAACTACGAAGCTGATTCACCTCGTTTTCGACCAAGAGTTCAACATGACCAGACTCGGAGGAGGATCGAAGAGATCTCCTACATCCAAACCCTCGACAAGCTGGTCCAAAGATGGATCGAGAAAGCTAGGCTGCAGCTCTGTAGCGGACCGAAAATAGGCCACTATCAAGGTCTTCAATTCCCCTCTATCTAAAGGGATTATGGAATGTGAATTACTGAAAAATTCACTACTCTGACCTTCGATTACTTTCCGGAGCTAGCGATTCTTTCCAACACATCAGGCATTTTCGAGACAAGATGGTGGTCTACTCCCCTAACGATCCACTCATGTGCCTGATCTTTCCATCCAGTTCGAGAGGTGTGGGCTCGGATTGGTTTTATTCTCTGCCATCACATCCGCTCCACAATTTCGAGGAGATAACCAAGATGTTCCTCACTCAATACACCTCCCGACGGGAAGCCAAGAAGAATAACCACCTCCTCCTCACCGTCTGAAACGGGGGGACAACCTGAAGTCGTACATCAGCTACTTTCAGAACCAGCTCGCCAAGGTTCTTAATTGCGGTGAAGATTTCTCTGCACTCACATTTATCCACAGACTACAGATTTCTCACCTTCTATATAAGCACATGCTGAAGCATGACGTCATTTGGATGAGTGAGATCCTATCCCAAACTTAGCCTTACATCCAGTTAGAGGAAGGGACGAAAAGCTCCGCCAACTAGTCTCTCAAATGTGTTACCAATGGAGAGAAGTTAAAGTCGCAGTACGAAGCTCCAACCAATATCAGTAACCCAAATTTGGGACAACCCTCTAAAAAAGACAAGCATTCCCGGTTCTCTCATTGAATTCCAAACCTTCAAAGAAGGAAGAACACTTCACTCCGCTGAGGCTTCCAATCAACAAAGTTTTCAATGCCATCAAGGACCAGCCGTGGGTAAAGTGCCCGAAGCGAATCCAATATAACCCTACACTCACCGAAGCGGAAGAATACTGTTCTTACCACGATAACAAGGGACACCAGACCGTCCATTGCAGAAGTCTCCGAAAATATATGGAAGAACTTGTCCGCCAAGGCTTCCTCAAAAAATACGTCCTTACCCCGGGGCAGCCTTCGATGCGGTACAGTCAAGCGTTCCGCCTCCTACTCATTCACAACACATGATCATTCAGTACAAGGTGATTGAGTGATCTGATCTCTCCAATGAAGACAGGAGAGTACCTCCACCAATAACACCCCTTGTATTTCAGTTAAATTTCATGAATTTAATTTAATTAACAAATAAATTATATTTTGCTCCGAACTGTTTAGCTTACTCTACTGGATTACCCCCACTCACTGTCTCGCCAAGTTCGCCGATCCTCTGATGGGATTATCCCTACTCGGAGACGACTGTAAACCAAACTCCGCTGCTGTGATTTCCCTACTCAGAGTTTAATGCTCGCCCGTTCTGATGATGGGATTGTCCCCCACTCGGAGACGGCAATTCAAGTACTCACTTATGGGCTCCCTCTCGGTTAGCCTGTAGGCGGTCGAAACCCTCCGTTGTGGGATTGTCCCCCACTCGGACCCTTGCTGGCTGGAATTTTCCCACTTAGAGCCCTTAATATTTGCATGTTCCGCTGATGGGATTACACCCACTCGGAGACGATAACGCAAACATCAGCCTACGGGGCTCTCCTCATCTGACCCCATGGGCAGATAGATCGTTGGTAGTTTCCCTCTGCCAGTGCCACTCTGCTGCTGGATTGTCC